>MJUT01021442.1:169649-193837 GCA_002080005.1 Gigantidas platifrons | reverse complement strand
ATCTTCTCTAAGTGAACCAATCTGATCATGTGCATCTTTTAAATCTTTAATCACTTTCACCACATCATATTTGACTTCCTCAACCATGTTTGTCAATTTATTTTTTACTCCATCTAATTTCATATCAAAACCTTTTACCGTTTGGTCAAGATCGACAATAAGAGTTTTTATTTCACCAATAGCCGTTTCTGTTTTATCTGACATGTTCAGTATGTTCAATATGATCGAAGATATATGTACTGCTTGAAATTATGAAATTATGAAATTGTCAACCTAGAAGCTACAAATGTAATTTTCCATCAATCAACTGTAGACATTCGACCGACGTTGTCCATTTCATTTCGCCTCATATCGATGTACATGTAGATTGTTTATGTACACACGTTATTACCATGGTATAAGTACATCTTTTCATGACTTAACTGTTTAACTGGGTTGAAAAGAACAACATTTTTCACTCTCTAGAAAAATTCATGGAGGCCGCCATTCAAGGGGAGATACCCATATCGACAGGAAATCTTACTAAAGTCAACACTCCAGAAGTAATCCACAGGGACATGGACAAATGGAAAAAAGACCGTAGACACTTTAACATCTGAACAGTATATCGCAAATAAAATAGATCAAACCTTTTAACAAAAACTCGTCTACAGAAAATTACCACCTATATTCAAACATTGCGAATGTAAAAAGAAAAATTTGAATTTTAAATCAAAAGAATTTGGAGTAATACAATTGACCGTTTTCGTTATAAGAATTGCGAAAATCGTTGGACAAGGCACATTAAAATGTATGTGGCCTCGAGGATATCCACTACCAACTTCTGTTTTAGATCTAATGAGTGACATTTGGGAAGCAGGCGACATGCCATCAATTTGGAAATTAGCTAATGCCATTCCTATTTCCTATTCCAAAGCCTGGTAATGACCATTCTGAACCATCAAATGAACGGCCTATAGCACTAACTAGTTGCGTCTGTAAAACCATGGAAAGGATTATCAATGTTCGTCTATGGTTTCTTGAATCCAATGGCATATTGTCCAATATACAGTGTGGATTCAGACAAGATAGAGGCACTAAAGATCATCTTGTCCGTTTTGAAACATTTATTCGAAACGCTTTTGCAATTTTGCCATCAAACAGCAATCACATAATATATTTCTTCAGTGTGATATTTTATTTTTGATTTTATTCCTAAATTTTATTTTATGACAACATTGAATAATAACTATTAAGTAATACATTTTATATTTGTAGACTGACGACGCAAAATGCAGTGTCTTATAAAAGCAATAGTTGCTGTGATTCTACTTGTCGGTGCGGCATCATCATGTCCTAGTGCCTGTGGTTGTACTGACACTTCAGATGGAGTTTATGTTGACTGTTCCAGAGGGGGACTGGATAGTATTCCAACATATTTGCCCAATAACACCGATATCTTGTAAGTCTCTGACTTCAAAAATATTATGCTGTATTTGTAATGTTTATTATTGTGCGTGTATGAAAAATGAAGATACCACAGGGGTAGTCAAGCAGCAAATCAAAGGACAGACAATAGGAAGAAGACAAATAGACACACAATGAACTACAAAACAATGTACATAAAACTAAAGATCTGGGGTGAATTCAGTTCCTGCTCCACTAGTGACACCCGTCATGTTATTCTTGTTACAACCCCGGTGATATGTGTATGTCATAAAGGAGGAAAGGACAGGAACATATTTTCAAACTCTTTTGGTTTTACTTCGTATCTCAATATTTTGGGTTTTTTTACCCAATGGTTGACATTAAGAATAATTCCAAGAACATCCGACGCATATGATAACCTATTATCCATTTGTTCTATTCCATATACAGATCTAAGGGCTATTATTATGAATTCGATTTTAAAACGATGGCAGGACCAGCAAATTAATAAAAAATTGCTCGTATTCCATTCCTTCGTTGGCAAAATTCTTTGTTCTTTCGGTCAATAAGTCTTGACTAGATGCCGTACTTGTCATGGTGGCGTTACTCATCGTTATTTCCTTAATAATGAAGAACGCACGGAATGTATTCCATCTCATTCCAATTATTCACTGAAACATATGTTAATTATCTCCGTAGATGTTGTTGAATCTCGACAGACATACTACAACGTAAAAAATTGATCTGATTTTGTTTACGAATGTCACAGGCGACACCATTTTGAAATTTGTAGAAGAAATTGATTTGAATGCTGAAATATAGATAGATACATACATTCTAAATATATGGTCTTATCCTTTTAATGTTTCTTTTTATTTGTATATATATCCCGATTCTTTTATACACACATATGTTTTACTTTTAAGGATTTTGTAGTTGACAAATTTAGTACAAGGAACAATTTACACAAGATATTGAAATTCCACAACAAAATAAATTAGCTTTTTAGTTCACCTGAACCGAAGGTCCATGTGAACTATTGTCATCACTTGGCGTCCGTTGTCTGTCGTCTGGCGTCTGTCGTCTGTCGTCTGTAAACTTTTCACATTTCAAGCTTCTTCTCCGAAACCACTGGGCCAATTGGAACCAAACTTAGCAGGAATGTTCCTTGGATTGTCCTCTACAAGGTTCCTGTTTTTTGTTCCAGTCGAATATTCAACATGGCTGCTAGGGCCAATAATATGCTCTGATTGGCTGAAATTTCAAAGATCTTCTTCTCTGAAACTAATGACCTGACTGAACCCAAACTGTAAATGAACGATCATTGCAATGTCCTTTACCAAGTTTCTATTTTTTATGCCGATCGGAAATCCAAGATGGACGCCACCGCAGGACATAGATTAACATTGGACCCTATGGGAAAATGTTCAAATGCCTTCTTCTCAGAAACTACAAATATGATTAAAGCCAAACTGTACATGAATGTTCATTGGAAGATCCTCTACAAACTTAAGGTTTTTTGTTCCGATATGAAATTAAAAATGGCGGCTACGGCAGGACTTAATTTAACATTGGACCCTATGGGAAAAATGTTTCAAAACGCTTCTTCTCTCAAACCACTTGGACAATTGAAACCAAACTGCGCAGGAATGATCATTGGAAGGTCCTCTACAACTTTTATGTTTTTTATGACGATCGGAAATCCAAGTTGGCTGCCACCGCAGGACATAGATTAACATTGGACCCTATGGGAAAATGTTCAAATGCCTTCTTCTCAGAAACTACAAACATGATTAAAGCCAAACTGTACATGAATGTTCATTGAATGGTCCTCTATAAACTGTAGGTTTTTTGTTCCGATATGAAATTCAAAATGGCGGCTATGACAGGGCTTAATTTAACATTGGACCCTATGGGAAAAATGTTTCAAAATTTTTCTTCTCTGAAACCACTTAGACAACTGAAACCAAACTGCCCAGAAATAATCATTGGAAGGTCCTCTACCAAGTTTATTTTTTTTATGCCGATCGGAAATCCAAGATGGCCGCCACCACAGAACATAGATTACCATTGGACCCTATGGGAAAATGTTCAAATGCCTTCTTCTCAGAAACTACAATATGATTAAAGCCAAACTTTACATGAATGTTCATTTGATGGTCCTCTACAAACTTAAGGATTTTTGTTCTGATATGAAATTCAAAATGGCGGCTACGACAGGACTTAATTTAACATTGGATCCTATGGGAAAAATGTTTCAAAATGATTCTTCTCTGAAACCACTTAGACAATTGAAACCAAACTGCCCAGAAATAATCATTGGAAAGTTTTCTACCAAGTTTATGTTTTAATGGCGATCGGAAATCCAAGATGGCTGCCACCACAGGACATAGATTAACATTTGACCCTATGCGAAAATGTTCAAATGCCTTCTTCTCAGAAACTACAAACATGATTAAAGCCAAACTGTACATGAACGTTCATTGGATGGTCCTCTACAAACTATACATTTTTTGTTCCGATATGGAATTCAAAATGGCGGCTACCACAGGACTTAGTTTAACTTGGGACAGACTTTACGTATTTTACTTTACTATACAAATATTATATAGAAATACAGACTTTACGTATTTTACTTTACTATATAAATATTATATAGAAATACAGACTTTACGTATTTTACTTTTCTATATAAATATTATATAGAAATACAGACTTTACGTATTTTACTTTTCTATATAAATATTATATAGAAATACAGACTTTACGTATTTTACTTTACTATATAAATATTATATAGAAATACAGACTTTACGTATTTTACTTTACTATATACATATTATATAGAAATACAGACTACGTATTTTCACCTGACAGCTCTCTACTGAGAGAGTGTCAATATCTGCCACCGTTGAAGGCACTAGGTACGGACTGTCGACTGATAACTGGAAACTGTCACGTGTCCAGTTTATATCAATACATTGTTGACTTACATGATCAAACATATTTGTATAAGAATGCTTTGATATCTTCAAACTGTTCTTTATATGATGGCCGCTCAAATTTATGTTTATTTATAATCAATTTATGATGCTGGTCGACAAATCTTTTACAAAGTGTGTTTGTGTTTTTGCAGCCACTTTAACAAGATCAAAAATTAATTGAGATTTTGTGTACTTATGTATTAGGTCTAAAGATTTTGACCCTATTTCTACGATTATATACATTGAGCTGCTCCAGCGGTGTGGTTCTTTGTGTTTTTCATTACATCGATGAAATCAGGAATGTTCGAAGACTTATTACATACTTATTTTATTTTATTCAATATATTACGTTGAAATACAACTACACACAGTATCAAATATTCAAACTTATTTTGAATGTATTTGTGTATTGTTTGTATTGCAGATAAGTGCATAACAATAAAATTACATCAATCAAATCAGACGCATTCAACAACTTGCCGAACCTTGATCAGTTGTAAGTATCCTCTTATTTTATTCCTTGCTGTCACTTGCAATACATGTATATGTATAATTTATTTAGCTTAAGAACAATTTACAAAAAAATATTGAAATTCTACAACAAAATAAAATGACTTTAACTTTTAATCATACATACAAATACAATGTAACAGCTAAAGATTACAGGCATTCATTAATAGCAACAGCATTCAAGGCCACTTTTGTAGATAGCTACACTAATCATAGGTGCTTGTTTTGTTTTCTTAGTAAGAATACAAATACGTTTATTTGTAACAACTCAAAATTACGCAGTATTTAGTTATATGTAATGTTTAAGACAGAACATATAGCCACAGATTTACGAAATAATAAGCTTAAGACATTTGTTAACTATTTATAAAGAGTTACAGTACAATGACATATCAGTGATAGAGAACAACACTTTCAACAATCTACCAAACTTACAATATCTGTAAGTATCAAATATATATCGCTTAAGACATAGTAGTAGGCGAATAATTTAATACAGACGTGTGTTGACTATTTATAGAGAGCTACAGTACAATGACATCTCAGTGATAGAGGAAAACACTTTCATATAAATACGTTTAATTTCAACAACTCAAAATTACGCAATATTTTGATATATGTATTGTTTAAGACACAACAGAAATCCAGAGGTTTAATGAAATATAAACTAAAGACAGTTGTTGACTATTTATAGGTGGTTACAGTACAATGACATATCGGTGATAGAGGAGAACATTTTCCATCAGCTACCAAATCTAATATATCTGTAAGTATCGCTTAGTATTATTTGTATAGATGTATAACCACATTATGTCAAATATAAATTAAAAGTAATATAGATATAGTTGGGCTTTAGTAATCAAAATAAAAGATGCTTCTAACACATGCTATTTTTGTTTTCACTTATTTTTGTTCTTCAAATTACAATGCATTGGTAAATTGGTAATAATAATCAAACTTATCCAATATTGATTGATTGATTGATTGATCGAGACTTGGTAATTTAGCGTTCCCGTGACAAATATTGAATACATATTTGGGATGAGAACGATATATTACAAGTAATCTTTTGGCCCTTTTAGAACCCCACCTTCGCATATTATGTAATAAAATGTGTTTTATCAATGTAAATATCTGAAAATAAAACTCCCCAACATGCGGTGGCCAAATATTTTCCACATATCTAAGTTGTTCTTAGTACCCCTATATGTGGACGTAGCTTGCTGCATGTTCTTGGAAAATGAAAGTGAGGGATATTGGTTTACTAATGTCATGTTAGAAAATAAAATAAGGGAAATCAGTATCTGATCTACTTTATCATTTGAGACAATGGGAAGAGCATAAATCAAAGTTATGACAATAACGCTTTTATGCGATGTCCCTTTGTTAATTATTCCGTTCTTATGAATATTCATTATTACTCAATTAGTACCACGTGACCACGCATCCAAATCATAGCTTATTGTTGTGGATAGAAGACGATAACATTTTTTGTTATTGATTTTAATTGATTATTGATAAAAAAAAAAAAAAAAAAATAGCCCCCCCCCCAGTCCCTAACCACCATCCCTAACAAGAAAGGGATCTATATAGGTAGACAGTAGATGTACATATAGGATTGTTTTACTGATTCAGTATTGTTGTTGTTAACATGTTTTACTGTGTAATTTAGAGACCAATGGTTTCTGTGTGTAGTATGTTAGACATTCATATCATAGAGCAAGTCTATCAAATACTTCATTGTATTTCCTACGTTCTCAACAGAATTATCTATGTTTCCCACGTCGTTACTGCCGATTTGAAGCACAACAATATCTGGTTGAAATTTATTAATGTCTACTAAATATCTAAAGAGAGAACTGACCATTCCCCATCACACCTTGGATTTTTAATTGGTGCCTTGCTAACTGAACCTCATGCGTTCTAATATATTATTTTAATCGAGTGACGTGTAAGCTGCCTAATATAAACAATTTCATCTTCAATTAATAAATATTACAGTCAATTTACCTGATAATAAATTAGTCACAGAAACATATTATATCGATATGTAAGCTGTTTCCGATTGTATATTAGCGACCCCTAGTAGTATGTAACTCTCATAACAGCGCCATCTATTGGTGGATATATGCAACTAATCCAGGTAATCTATTTTTAACACTGTAGTTTGTCATCCCGGCGACGTAATACTTTCCTGTTCAACACTTTCACTGCAGAGTGCTAAATGTCCAATTAAATTATTTATATAAATAAAAAACGACAAAAGTATCTTCAACAACAAGTTCCAATATTCTTTCCGTATATATGTAACAACTAGGAAATATATCTGAACAACAACAAGTGACCACACACAAAAATCACTTCGCCATATTGGTCATTGTTCCACATCAGCACCAGTTCACATATTTAAAACAAAAATAATTGTCAAACAACAATATCGATCACTTTAGCAATGTCGCCATCTTTTGGTACATATAAGTCCATAAATATAACATAGAAAATTGGTGTAAGAGAAAATAACATTTTTTGATGACAATCGATCGATAATTTTTACACGGCGATATTCACGAGCAGCTAGTAAGGAATGAAATAATGCGTGGGCATACCATCATGGGTATTCATTCATAACTGTACTGTTTCATTTCCTCGCATAAAAGATTTATTCTATAAATCGTATTCACATTGTCTAATGTAATTCACAAACCAATGGTTATTGTGTATTTTGATTTAGATGCTTTTGTTTTGCGAACAGTGGTTGATCTTAATACTTTTAGGCCCTTTTAGAACCCCACCTTCGCATATTTTGTAATACAATATGGTTTATAAATATTAATAGTTGAAAATAAAACTCGCCCACATGCGGTGGCCAAATATAATCCACATATCTAAGTTGTTTTAGTAGCCCTATATGTGGACGTAGCTTGCTGCATGTTCTTGGAAAATGAGGGACCTTGGCTTACTAGTAACATGTTAGAAAATAAGGGAAATCAGTATCTGGTTTCCAGAAGATAACTTGGGAACAAATAACCATATTGAAACTATGTTTGGTATGTAAGTGTATCTAATGAATATCTAGGTCAAGTTCGATAGCGATCGTTTTTCGACAAATCTTACCAGAGTTACAACCCTTTTTATACTTCGTCCGTGTGTCCCGAATTGGTTTCCAGATGATAACTTGTGAATACAAAGTCAGATTGAAGCTAGGTGTGGCATGTAAGTGTATCTTATGAATATCTAGGTCAAGTTCGATGACAATTTTTCAACAATTTTTACTAGTTATGCCTCTTTTTATACCTCAAAATTGCCAAACTTGTGAACAAAAGGTCCGATTGAAACAAGGTTTGGTATGTAAATGTAAATCATGAATATCTAGATCAAGTGCGATAATGATGATTTTTCAACAAATATAACCAGAGTTACTCCCCTTTTTTCAACTTCAAAATGGTCCTTGGGTGGTCCCCTTTCATTCTATTGCACTTAAATTGTACTTTTTAAAATGTAAATCCTGATTTCAGATCACCAACACACATAGATAGATTTTTTTTTATAATGATTAAAAAATAGGGTAGGTAATTCTGAATGCCTTTCTCGGTGCTTTTTTGTCCCCTGACGCTTCGTCAAAGGGGACTATAGAAAGGGATGTCGTCCGTCCGTCCGTCCGTCCGTGTGTTTGGTTTCCAGATGATAACTTGTGAATGAAAGGTCAGATTGAAGCTAGGTTTGGTATGTAAGTGTATCTTATAAATATCTATTTCAAGTTCGATAGCGATCATTTTTCGACAATTCTTACCAGAGTAACATCCCTTTTTTTACTTCGTACGTGTGTCCCGAATTGGTTTCCAGATGATAACTTGTGAATGAACAGGCAAATTGAAGCTAGGTGTGGCATGTAAGTGTATCTTATGAATATCTAGGTCAAGTGCGATAATGATGATTTTCCGACAAATCTAACCAGAGTTACTAGCCTTTTTTTAATTCAAAATGGTCCTTGGGTGGTCCCCTTTCAGAATTATTTAAGTCAGGTGAGTGATACAGGCTCATCTGAACCTCTAGTTTACAGTAGTTTCAAAATTTAATCTTAAGATATAACCTTCGCGTCGGGGGATCAGTGGCCAACGGCCTTTTATTATGAATTGGATTTTAAAAAGATGACAGGAGAGCTGAAACCAGCAAATTAATAAGAAATTGCTCGAAATACATTCTTTGGTCGCCATGATATAGCTGAAATATTGCTGAAAGTGGTATTAAGCACCAAAAATCAAATCAAATCAAATTTATAGCAACATATGAAATTAGAAGCCTTTCAACAATAATCAGGAAAGGGGGGGGGTGAAAAAATTTGAAGTAGTTGAAACAGGAGGGTTAAAAATTGTAGCACAATTTAAGAAAGGGGGAGTCAGTTATGCTTGCTCATTTCCAATTTATATTTTCCCCCCTCCATGGGTTTCAATAATGACCGGTCCCTAATAGAAATAAAACCATGATTGTAGAAATGAAAGCACCTTATGTTATACCTTCTCCATGTGTTTTTTACATTATCCTGCTCGTATTCTTGCGAAAAATAATATGCTAAAACTGAAATGAGGTAACATCTTATTCGATCCACACAATTTACCCACACTATGATTTGTTATACCTCAAGATGTAAGACACATTGAACCTGTCTAAGGCAAACCAAGAGGGGAGAGATAAGGTGATCCATACCACCCCTTTTATATTTTGGATCTTTGTTCTGCTTAATGAATCTCTTAATAAATTTTGAGTCGACCTACCTCTTTTAATAAAAAATAAAAACGAAGTCCCAACGATGTTTTTCGAAAAGTCTTGTATTGAATTTGATTGCTATATTTCGGATAAAGACATATGAGGATTTTGATACCAATATTCCATTGATTGGAATATATATTGACGTTTTTCATTTTATGGGAAAAGTTTGTGGGAAATCGGCATCCATATTTCCCTCAAACGCTCTCTGGTTTTGCCACGTTTACTTGTATAAATGAGTCGTTGAGGTAGCTTGATCAGTCAGGCAGTAGGAACACATTTATTTGAGAAGAGGCGGAAAAGTTTTTTTTAATGCTGACAATTGTGAACGCTGCGTAGCAAGGTGAACATGCTAAGGGAGTTTAAAGACATCCATCCTCAAGAACATTCTGAAAGAAGGAGAAAAACACAGCACAGTAACTTAGGCATTTCAAATGTTCACACAAATATGTACACTATTATAGTTTGTCGTTTTTAGCAAGATTGTAATGTCGCGGAGTCAAGCGATAAGTTGCAGTGGAATTATCTATTTTATCGATGTATAACAAACGACTGTAATTCGATATGCAAATTTAATATTTACAATATTTACAGTTGATTTTTTCTCAATCTCAAAACGTTGTTTACCATTCGATTACGATGACCAAACTTCGACTTTCTTTTCGATTATAGTCCGTTTGACTTCTATTAATCTTCAGAAAAACATTCGTAAAAATCCAGCTTTCAAAGTAACAATTATTTTTCTAGATGTTTATTAATATAAGATATATACGAACTTTGACGATTAATTTCAAAATGTTTAGTCCATTATTAAAAAAGTTATCCATTAGGTCTCTATGTTAATTATATTTTCCAACCCCAAGGGAACTCCGGGATATAGAAATGGGATCGAGAGCTTCTTCGGCTTGAAGGGGCGTCCGTCGGTTGTGTGGGATGTATACATTCATGATGGCAACTATTCTCATATTAATGTTTATTTATAATCAATTGATTCTGTTGGACGACAAATCTTTTAGAAAGTGCGTTTGTGTTTTAGCAGCCACTTTAATAAGATCAAAAATTAATTAAGGGTTCGTGTACTTATGTATTAGGTGTAAAGATTTTACCGCCATTTCTACGATTTCTGATTATATACATTGTGCTGCTCTAGCGGTGTGGTTCTTTGTGTTTTTCATTACATCGATGAAATTAGGAATGTTCGAAGACTTATTACATAATGTATTCAATAAATTACGTTGATATACAACTACACACAGTATCAAAGATTTAAACTTATTTTGAATTTATTTGGATATTGTTTTTATTGCAGATATTTTTATAACAATAAAATCACATCAATCAAATCAGACACGTTCAACAACATGACGAACCTTAATACGTTGTAAGTATTCCTCTTATTTTTTTCCTTTCTGTAACTTGCAATACATGTATATGTATAATTTATTTACGTTAAGAATATTTTGCACAATATATTGAAATTAAACAACAAAATAAAATAATCAAACATACAAATACAGTGTAGCAGCTAAATATTACAGGCATTCATTGAAACTGATATCCAAGCCCACTTTTGTAGATAGCTACATTAATTATAGGGTTTGCTTAATTTTCTTAACAAGAATATAAATATATTTATTTGTAACAACTAAAAATTACATAGTATTTTGTTATATGCATTGCTTATGACAGAACAGAAAGCCACAGATTTAAGAAAGTATACATTAAATACATTAGTTGACTATTCATAGGCGGTTACAGTACAATGACATATCAGTGATAGAGAACAACACTTTCTACAAACTACGAAAGCTACGATATCTATAAGATTTGTGCTATAGATGTATAACCACATTGTATCAAGAATAAATTAAAAGTAATATAGATATAGTTGAGCTTTAGTAATCAAAATGAAAGATGCTTCGGACACATTTTATGCTTGTTTTCACTTATTTTTGTTCTTCAAATTACAATGAATTGGAAATTTGGCAATGATAATAAAACTTTATCCAATATTGATTGATTGATTGGTGTTTTGTAGTTTAACTTTACCGTGACAAATATTTAATACATATTCGGGACGAGGACGAAATTCACTAATACATAAATATTATATAGAAATACAGACTTTACGTATTTTACTTTACTATATACATATTATATAGAAATACAGACTTTACGTATTTTACTTTACTATATACATATTATATAGAAATACACACTTAACGTATTTTCACCTGACAGTTCAACGAATGCCCAGAAGGATCATTCGAGATTCAAGATTCGAAATTCGAGATTCAATATCTGAAATTCGAAATTCGAGATTCGAAATTCAATATCTAAAACAACCAAATGTTTTTTTACCGAACGGTTGACACTAAGAAGGATTTCGAGAATATCCGACGCATATGATAACACATTAACCAGTTGTTCTATTCCATTTACTGATTTAAGGGCTATTATAATGAATTGGATTTTAAAAAGATGACAGGACAGCTGAGACCAGCAAATTAATAAGAAATTTCTCGAAATACATGCTTTAGTTGGCAAAATTCTTTGGTCGCCATGATATAGCTGAAATATTGCTGAAAGTGGTATTAAGCACCAAAAATCAAATCAAATCAAATTTATCGAAACATATGAAATTAGAAGCCGTTCAACAATAATCAGGAAAAGGGGGGAGGGGTCAAAAGATTTGAAGTAGTTGAAAGAGGAGGTTTAAAAATTGTAGCACAATTTAAGAAAGGGGTGTCAGTTATGCTTGCTCATTTTCAATTTATATTTTGTCCCCCTCCCTGAAGATAAAAAATGACCGGTCCCTTATAGAAATAAAACCATGGTCGTAGAAATGAAAGCACCTTCTGTTATACCTTTTCTAGGTATTTTTTACATTATCCTGCTCGTATTCTTGCGAAAAATAATATGCTAAAACTGAAATGAGGTAACATCTTATTTGATCCACACAATTTACCAACACTATGATTTTTTATACCTCAAGATGTAAGACACATTGAACTTGTCTAAGGCAAACCAAGAGGGGAGAGATAAGGTGATCCATACCACCCCTTTTATATTTTAGATCTTCGTTCGGCTTTATGAATCTCTTAATAAATTTTGAGTCGACCTACCTCTTTTAATAAATAATAAAAACGAAGTCCCAAGGATGTTTTTCGAAAAATCTTGTATTGAATTTGATTGCTATATTTCGGATAAAGACATATGAGGATTTTGATACCAATGTACCATTGATTGGAATGTCTATTGACGTTTTTCATTTTATTGGAAAAACAAATCTGAGTTTGTAGGAAATCGGCATCCATATTTCCCCCAAACCCTCTCTGGTTTTGTCACGTTTACTTGTATAAATGAGCGTTGAGTCTCTGTAGCTTGATCAGTCAGGCAGTAGGAACACATTTTATTTGGGAAGAGGCGGAATAGTTTTTTTAATGCTGACAGTTGTGAGCGCTGCGTAGCAAGGTGAACAAGCTAAGGGAGTTTAAAGACATCCATCCTCAAGAAAATTCAGAAAAAAGGTGAAAAAAACAGCACAGTAAATTAGGCATTTCAAATGTTCACACAAATATGTACACTATTATAGTTTGTCATTTTTAGCAAGAATGTAATTATGCGGAGTCAAGCGATAAGTTGCAGTGAAAATTATCTATGTTATCGATGTATAACACACAACTGTAATTCGAAATGCAAATTTAATATTTACAATATGTACAGTTGATCTTTTCTCAATCTCAAAACGTTGTTTACCATTCGATTACGATGACCAAACTTCGACTTTCTTTTCGATTATAGTCCATTTGACTTCTATTAATCTTCAGAAAAAAATTCGTAGAAATCCAGTTTTCAAATTAACATTTTTTTTTCTAGATGTTTATTAATATATGATATATACGAACTCTGACAATTAATTTCAAAATTTTTAGTCCATTATTAAAAAAGTTATCCATTAGATCTCTATCCATTAGGTCTCTATGTCAATTATATTTTCCAACCCAACGGGAACCCCGGGGTGTAGAAATGGGATCGAGAGCTTCTTCGGCTAGAAGGGGCGTCCGTCGGTTGTGTTGATGTATTAATTCATGATGGCCGCTATTCTCAAATTAATGTTTATTTATAATCAATTGATGCTGTTGGACGACAAATCTTTTAGAAAGTGCGCTTGTGTTTTAGCAGCCACTTTAACAAGATTAAAAATTAATTAAGGGTTCGTGTACTTATGTATTAGGTGTAAATATTTTACCGCCATTTCTACGATTTCCGATTATATACATTGTGCTGCTATAGCGGTGTGGTTCTTTGTGTTTTTCATTACATCGATGAAATTAGGAATGTTCGAAGACTTATTACATATATTTTTTTTGAAATTTTATTCAATATATTACGTTGAAATACAACTACACACAGTATCAAAGTTTTAAACTAATTTTGAATGTATTTGTGTATTGTTTTTATTGCAGATATTTGGATAACAATAAAATCACATCAATCAAATCAGACATGTTCAACAACTTGACGAACCTTAGTTGGTTGTAAGTATTCCTCTTATTTTATTCCTTTCTGTAACATGCAATACATGTATATGTATAATTTATTTACGTTAAGAACATTTTACACAATATACTGAAATTCCACAACAAAATAAAATAATCGAACATACAAATACAGTGTAACAGCTAAAGATTACAGGCATTCATTTAAACTGATATTCAAGCCCACGTTTGTAGATAGCTACATTAAATATAAGGTTTGTTTAATTTTCTTAAAAAGAACATAAATACGTTTAATTGTAACAACTAAAAATTACGTAGAATTTTGTTATGTATATTGTTTAAGACAGAACAGAAAGCCACAGATTTAAGAGAGTATACATTAAATACATTGGTTGACTATTCATAGGCGGTTACAGTACAATGACATATCAGTGATAGAGGACAACAATTTCTACAAGCTACGGAAGCTACGATATCTATTAGATTTGTGCTATAGATGTATAACCACATTGTATAAAGTATAAATTAAGGTAGCACTATACAAAGATTTTTCCTCCAATCTTCCATATGAAAACAGCTGTAACTGTCTTATTATTGCATCACAATTAACAAATGGGGTACCATTTGAAAGAAGAATGATATATCTTTCCACTGATTATAATATTATGATTATGCAACAATTACATTATCAATTATTATGCAATTAGTTGCAAAAACTTGATGTGTGCACTTGACCAAAATTAGCTGTTTCATGTTTATTCAAATGGTAAAACTTTTTACAATTTCTTATTCAACACAACATGACTTCCAAAACTGTGTCTCAGATTTTTCCTGTGAAATTGCAATCACTCTTAAAGCCCCATTATGTGCATACAGCCTGACTTCATAAGATTTCACCAACTTTAATTGCGTGTAGAATTTGTTCGATTAATTCTATTCGAAATCTGAGAAAGATTTTTGCAGAAAATAGGTATAAGAACAACATATACCAAAACCAAGCCTTTAGGGGGTGCCAATGCAGGAGTTAATTTCATTTAAATTCGACATATTGTGTTAAATATTGTAGTGGAAAAATCCCAAAAGTTGTAATTTTCATCTTGGTACCCTATTTTCTTGAAAAAAAGTCAACATGTGCCATAGGAACACTTCAGGATTGACATTGAATCATAAATCAACAATGATTTGACCAGAAAGATATAATTTCTTCACACAAACTCTAAATATAGATGGAAAATGCACACCCTGTGCAGTAAACACATGAAATTGGCAGGAGAAGTTACATCACTCTGACCTAGCTTGAGGTTAACTGCCTACTGATAAGGTAAAAACTCCACCTCCACTGACCAGACTGAACCACTAATTATAACAGGAATCACCTGGAACCTTCGTGTGCTTATTATGTGTATTCTTCCCTTTTAGTTGGATTTTACTAAATGAAAATAATACATTAGATATTTTGAAATAAATTCCATTGCAAATAACTAATTTATTTCTTTTGGTATTGATGAAAAGTTAGCTACATCCATGCTGCTTTCCCCTTCATTTAATGGACTCACCTCTTATCTCAAGTATTACTGGCCAGTGGTCATAAAACTATCAAATTATCCAATAGATAAACAATTAAGGACTGCCCACTTGTTTTTATCATCTCTGATTCAAGCACATGTGTTTGTTTACAAAACTAATTAAAAGTAATGCTCATTAATGGTACATTATATCTGAATTATTTTTTCACCTGTGAATCAATAATAGTATAATAAAATAAAAATTGATTAAAACAAAATTTGATGAAAAAATATCAATTTTTGTATAGTGCTACCTTAAAAGTAATATAGATATAGTTGGGATTTAGTAATCAAAATGAAAGATGAGTCGAACACATTTTATGCTTGTTTTCATTAATTTTTCTTCCTCAAATTACAATGAATTGGAAAATTGGTAGTAATAATCACACTTATCCAATATTGATTGATTGATAGATGTTTTATAGTTTAATGTTCCCGTAACAAATAGTTAATACATATTCGGGACGAGAACGAGTTCATTAATATATAAATATTATATAGAAATGCAGACTTTACGTATTTTACTTTACTATATAAATATTATATAGAAATACAGACTTTACATATTTTACTTTACTATCTAAATATTATATAGAAATACTGACTTTGCGTATTTTCAACTGCCAGTTCTACGAAAGCCCAGAAGGATCATTCGAGATTCAAGATTCGAAATTCGAGATTCAATATCTGAAATTCGAAATTCGAGATTCGAAATTCAATATCTAAAACAACCAATCAAGAGAAAACTTTTGAATTAAGATTTTGTTATGGCCAATGAAATATCTTTTAACATAATTTTATACAGAACAAACTAGAAGGGAAAAAAAAACAAAAAAACCTTTTTCATTACATGATATAAGTTCATTCATAAACTGAAATAAAAGAACAAACAAACTAAAATTAATAATAAATAATTGAAAACAACAGGTAGATTTGTTTGTTTATAAACTGCACTAGTTCATTGCAGTTGATAATGTTTGAATGTATGGATGGGGACATTTAATCATGACATTAATTAGAATAGGTTTACTATATCCATCAATTCACAACTCATTTATAACCAATAAACGGATTGAAGTGAAACTCGTACAACATATGGTGTATGCAATGTAGTACATTATGCTTTTTCAAATGTTATTTATTTTTGGGATCTAAAGGAGTGATATGAGAAATTAACGCCATGAAATCTTCATCTACTAATGCATTTAAGCCATTTAAGCGTTTTGTCTGTTTAAATGCATTTTTAAGATAGCAATTTCTTTTCCAAATCTGAATGAAATTCTACACTAGTCTTGTCCAGCTGATGGTAATAGTAATAAATGTTAAAATATGTTGATCAAACAGACACATAAAATAATTAAACCAAGCTAATTGGAAATGTAAATGGTGAAAACATTAAAACATTCTATGATATAGAGTGCATAATTTATGTTGGAATAGTGTGTTGTTGATCAACTTAGCTTTAGTTTTATCGTATGATGATAACAATGATGAAATAAAATTATATTTTTAAATTGCACGAGGTGTCAGATGATTATAAAAATATTTTGAATGACCTGATGCCTGATGACTTAGGTTTAAGCTCAATGAACTTTCAGGAATTTGTTTTCAAATGATATATAAGGGACCGGTCATTATTTATCTCAAGGGGGGAGGGGAGGTAAGGGGATCATGAAACAATTGGAAATTGAAAGAGGGGGGGTCATGCTTTTATTGTTATTGATAGAAAGGGGGGGATCATGATTTTTTTTTTAAACATACACTATAGATAAAATCATTGAACTGTTTTGGAAAAAAAACCTTTGGTGTTGGAATCATCTCTGAAATAAAGCCATAAAGGGAAATTTGGCTTTAAAATTCATTATCTTTTGATAATGTTTGCACTATGAATACTTTCTCAATTGTTTTGTTGTACAGTATATAATAAAGTATTTTTTAATTTGCAAATTTCTGTTATTATAATACTGTTGATTTGAGATTAATTGTGGAACTGATGTCTAAAATAATATTTCAATATATTCAACTATTGTTATAGTACATTGTATTTATGGCAAAAATTCTCGATGCAACTTCCTTAATTAGTGGGCGCCTGGCTTGTTGAAGACTGTGAAGACAAAAAATTACAACAAAGTGACTTAAGGGTATCCTTTTGCATTATATGTGGTTGTGGTTGCCTTCATGAACACAGAAGGGCCTTTAGTTCCATTTCCTATTAGCTACTATCCTTGTTAAAAGGAATTTATAGCAACATATGAAATTAGAAGCCTTTCAACAATATCAATGTTCTTTGATGTTCACCTTAGGCCTTAACCATGTATTATTAATGAGTTTGTGCCAATAAAGTATTTGTATTTGTATTTGTATTTGTAATAATCAGGAAAGGAGGGTCAAAAGATTTGAAGTAGTTGAAAGAGGGGGGAGCTAAAAAATTTAACACAACTTAAAAAGGGGGGGGTCAGTTATGCTTGCTCATTCTAAATTTACAGGAGATAAATAATGACCGGTCCCTAAGTAAAATCGGAAACAGATAATCATAAAACATATGACCCTCGCATAATTTTTATATGTTCGTTCGTTAACGATAAATGTAGCTGAAGGTTTTAAATTAAAAATTTTTACATTATCGAGTTGAACTCGGATTCGGATTAAAACCATGTCTGTCTGATGTCCTGATGTCGTATCTACAATTAGTTGTCGCAAACTTCTTCCGAAATTTATGAATGCAGGGCCTCTGAATAAATGGACCCTTATTCTGATGTTATTGCAAACCAACCCGTTGTAATAGACAACGTAAGTTTGCCATTCAAAAGACCTTTAATTTGTCTAAAGAAAAAATTCACACTGAGCCTAACATCGCCCATTTTATCAAGTCATGAACATAAATATGCCAACATTGATCTTTGTCATGAGTCATAATTTTTTAGATTTATATAGAATTAAGGATCAAAGTAGGCGTTGCAGTATTGGCTTTCAAAATTTTTTGGAAGGTTATTTAATACGTAAAATTAAGGAAGCAATTAAGTGTATAAATTATATAATTGTATGGATCAGATATGATCTGTTTGGGAGAATACAATATATGCCAGCCCTCTCTCACTACTGAGTACTGGGAGACATGGAGAAGAAATTGCATTGTGAATGTTGACTTTGTTTTCTCGTATGTCAAATGCAAAGTTCAAGTAACCTTGTATTTTTGGATAGTCTTGTGATTATTTTGCCATGACGTGTCATGTATGAAAATATCGTTATTCTTTTTATTGAAATACATTTGATACAATGAAATAAGAAATTATTCATTCATTCATTATAAAATAAAAATTTATGAATCGAAGGCGATGTAAACGGTTATCCTTGAGGGAGAAACATTAACAAAACACCTGTAACATCTGGTGTCCCTCAAGGAACAGTACTTGGACCTATATTATTTCTCGTATTCATAAACGATCTAGCAGAATACATCCAACACAGCACTTTCCGTTTAATTGCAGACGACAGCATCATATACAAACAAATAAAAAACAGAAGATGCAATAAAACTCCAAGCAGATCTTGATGCTGCAGGTAAATGGGAACAAGACTGGCTCATGCACTTCCACTCAGACAAATGTACAGTATTAAGTGCAACACAAAAGCGGAAGATTATCTCTCATCAGGGTTTCCTCTGGGTTGATTTTTTTTTAGCCAACACTTGAGCCAAGAAGTAAATTTTTGAGCCACTTTAAAATATTTTGAGCCATAAATACTTCAAAAATTGTTGGCACTAAAAATGCACATAAATATTAATCATTTATTTATTTTCTTACTGCATACATGTTAAAACAATATAAGGGTACATGTACTTTTTTAAATACAATAGCACATTAATGTTTCAGTTACTATTACAACCATAAAAGACAAGTAGATAAAAAATATGATATAACACTCTGTTGTTTAAGTTACTATCATAACCATAAAAGGCAAGTAAGTAAAAATACAGACTGTAAAAACTGTTCTATTTTTTTAAAACTGAGCAAATTCTCCTCTGCTTTCGTGATGACCACCTCCTAAAAGCTTCTATAAAATTAAATGTATTTGCCAATGGCCCCTCCAATGAAATAATCATTAAATTGTATAAATTACAAGTGTTAAGTCTGTTCCTTAATTTTGATTTAATTAAGTTTTATCTACTAAAGCCTCGTTCACATAATTCGGACAGTTTCATTAATTTTCCCGGAGTATTACTTTCAAAAACTAATTTTCTTTTCTGTCCCATTTTAAAAACGTAAAATGGAGTTAAAAATTTCAATGCATTTAAAACGATAGTGCTGAAATAAATGACAAGTTTCTAAAATTATATGAAAACAATTCACAAACTGACAGAGAGAAGTCATTCACCCGAGACCATTAATTAACACCTTTGTTTGACTTACCTTTTATGTATTTTACAAGTTAATTATCCTATCAACAGATAAACATTACGAACAGCTGATTATCGATTTTCTGTCACTTGATCAGTTCATGGGTAACATTCGAAGCTTTCCGAATAGCGTTATGGGCGTTCCGAAGTAACGAACTAGAAAATGACCGCCACAACAGACGATGAACATTCAAAATCTTTTGCGCCACATTTTTGAGCCAAAGTAAATATTTTATCGCCAAAATCATAGATTTTTCGCCAAATGCGCAAATGGCGCACGCCAGCGGAAACCCTGTCTCTCATACAGTTAGCTCAACGCGAATGGATTCTCTATCATTTTTACCTGATTTCGGTGAATATCGGTGTACCGCTTAGGTGCTTTTTTAGGTTTGATCTGTGTCTATTTTGTTGAGTAGCTGTGGTAACACAGCTTTTGTATTTTTGGTTTGTTTGGTACCATGATAGTCAATGATAACAGTCTCCCACTCTTAATTCATTCATAAATGACTGCATTGCAATGAAATTTTAATACATTCACATTTGAGTTCATAGAACACACTAAAAGTAATCAGCACATGAAAGTACATAATTTAATGATTCCTTGATTTAATTACAATTATTTCATTGTACTACTTGAATTTGCGAATGAATATGTTGGCAATGTTGGTATAACCCATGTTATCAAATATAACCAATGTTGCTCCAGGTGGATCAGCCAATTAGATTGCAGTATCATATCAAATTAAATTATTTGTAAGTAAAATTCAGTGTTAACCATGTATTAACCAGATGATTTTTGTATTTTAGGGGTCTGGTCTCATCAAGGCTGGATTTGCCGGTGATCAAATTCCAAAACATCATTTTCCAAATTTGTAAGTACAAATGCATCTAAATCATGGGAGGAAGTACATCTAGTCATGATATCATATTAAAATAATTTTCTTCCTCACTATGTATGTTGTAGAAGAATAAAACACTCACAAAAAGACCAAGAAAATTGCACAATCTACATATTCTTCAATTTCAAAGCAAATGATTTCCTAGAAGATTTATTTGTAAAAATTGCATATATGCAAATTGTAAGTAATCTGATGATTGCTGGAATATATGTATTGAATTCCCTTGCTATAATCGATGGCTTAATGATTAGCGTGCTCACAGCGAGTGCAGTTGATCGTATGTTAGAGCCCTGGTCAGGTCAAATCATAGACAATAAAATTGGTATTGTTTCTCAGCTGAACTTACAGCACTAGGGAGTAAGAGGAGACTAGTTGGTTCAGAATCAGGATAAAGTGTCAGAGTGGAGCAACATGTCAACCTGCATAATGTTGTTTTAGTGGGCTAACACTATAAACATCCAACTCAGCATGTTGGTCTAGTACAAAGAGGACCTCATCATCATCTCATTGAAATGTAACTTGTTCTTGCCATGAAATTACTGAAAAATTGCTCATTTGGAGTTAAACAACCATTAATCTTTTCCTGTAACTGACACAGTCATCATTTACTTCTGGGTTCTGATAATGAGTCATCATTTTCTTTAGGGTTCCAATAATGGAATTTTAATGTGTATTTTGCAAAATTTTCATCTTTCGTTATTGAAGGGGCATTAAAAAGTAGCTATTTTATTTTAAAAAGGGTTGTTAAAAAGGCCCAAATTCAAAAATTTCATATATGTATTTGTGTATAATCAATACAAATGTGCACAGATGACCTCACCAGGTAAAAATGCACTCATATTCACAAAGTGTGTAATACATCTACTTTTGTAACATTCTTGACATAGATGTAACTAAATCAATAATTTACTCCATATTATTATAGATGTTTAATTAATCAATAGGAATTATTTGTTGTGCACAGGTGACAACAGATGTTTGTTTTAATATAATGGGGGAAGGCATATTGATTGTGAAAACAAATTAAATCATTACCTCAGTGATTGATAAAAAATAATTGCAAGCCACAAGTCATAAGATAATTACACTGCAATATACTTATCACTACTAAAGTTGTGAGTTCGAATCACACTCATGGCAAGGTGTACTCAATATGATTAAGTTTGTGTCAGTGACTCAACAGGTCAGTGGTTTTCATCCATCATTAAAACTGACCTCCACAATTTAACTGAAATATTGTTGAATGTGGCATTAAACACCATAATACTAACCCCACTGTATTGGTTGTAGCATTTTTGTGTCCAATGGTGTAAATTTCTGCATCTTTACCTAATGTTTTGAGAGGTATATGAACTACCGGTAGTGATTAAGATGAGTTGTCAAAACTTTGTTATATTGGTAATAGTTAAATGTCCATTGTTTATAAAACTATGTTCACAACTTGTGCCCTGTTGAGACTTCCTTGTTTTAATAGTTTTTATTTCTGTATTGAAAGTTTACTTCCAGAAAATTGTAGAATTGGTATTTGAAAAAAAAATTGTATATTTTGTAACTGATATACAATTAATTGTATTTTTTTTTTAGTATTGGTAGACCAAAGCATGTACGTGTTATGGCAGGTGCCCTGGAGGGGGATGTGTTTCTTGGACCAGATGCAGAGGTATGTTACTCATGAAATAGTAATACTAATGTATTCACTACATACAAGATAAATTAAAAGAAATCTCAAATGTAGATTATTATTCTTGCTATACTAAAACTTTTACTTCATCTGACATGTACTATTGTCATTGATGAATCTGTAAAAATAAATCATTCATAATAAGCTCACCAGATTTCAGTCTTTTGTATTTCTGCTGGGACAAATGAAAGCAAACATGCCATTTGGTAAGAAATAATATGAGTGTAAATGAAAATTAGCATACATGTTAACCTTCCGGCGGGAGCCTTTTTCTCCCGATTTTGAGGGTCCCTCCCATCAACTTTCAAAATCTTCCACCCGTGAAAAAAATCAAATACAGATGATTAGAAGTACGATAGCGGCAATTAAAAATAGTTATAAACCGTTGTGCAAACATGAGTCGGACAACCTTTGATGCAGAGGAAAAGTTCTTACTTCGATAAAACGTGCAATGAATTCATCTCGGATTGAGTTGTTATGGCTTGTTTGGAACCAAACCCAATCAAAGTATTATTTAAGGACTAAGTTCCAGGATGGAATTGATAAACCACAAAAATGCCGAAACATATGCTATCACCCAACGCACCAGCAGCAAAGAAGACCAAGTACCTTGCCAAGTTCCAGAATGCCTGGAAGTGCGAATTAAAGTGGTGCCAGGCTAGCAGTAAAGGTCCAGACTTCACCTATTGTACTACCTGCAAAACTGACTTCAAAGTTTGCTACGGTGGCCGCAATGACCTAACCAAACACATGGAGACCAACACCCATAAGCAGAAACACAGCTCTGTTTCTTCAACACCAACAGTATCATCTATGTTCAGCAGTACTACCAGAGACGACAAAGTAACTTATGCTGAGACTCTAACAGTATCATCTATGTTCAGCAGTACTACCAGCGTCGACAAAGTAACTTATGCTGAGACTCTATAACAGTATCATCTATGTTCAGCAGTACTACCAGCGTCGACAAAGTAACTTATGCTGAGACTCTATAACAGTATCATCTATGTTTAGCAGTACTACCAGCGTCGACAAAGTAACTTATGCTGAGACTCTATAACAGTATCATCTATGTTTAGCAGTACTACCAGCGTCGACAAAGTAACTTATGCTGAGACTCTGTAACAGTATCATCTATGTTTAGCAGTACTACCAGCGTCGACAAAGTAACTTATGCTGAGACTCTAACAGTATCATCTATGTTCAGCAGTACTACCAGCGTCGACAAAGTAACTTATGCTGAGACTCTATAACAGTATCATCTATGTTTAGCAGTACTACCAGCGTCGACAAAGTAACTTATGGTGAGACTCTAACAGTATCATCTATGTTCAGCAGTACTACCAGCGTCGACAAAGTAACTTATGCTGAGACTCTATAACAGTATCATCTATGTTTAGCAGTACTACCAGCATCGACAAAGTAACTTATGCTGAGACTCTAACAGTATCATCTATGTTTAGCAGTACTACCAGCGTCG
>MJUT01021442.1:144269-158221 GCA_002080005.1 Gigantidas platifrons | reverse complement strand
TGTTGAAGAAAATATTAACCTTGACGTGACCCCTAAGGGATGTCGTTAGATGTGAAGGTCTGTTGAAGAAAATATTAATCTTGACGTGACCCCTAAGGGATGTCGTTAGATGTGAATGTATCGCCAGAGAAAAAACAAAGCAAAATGTTTAACTAATATCTAATTTTATTTAGATTTGGTCTTTATTCACAGATGAAATATACATGTAATACGTAACAAAAAATGTAACACAACATTGCAGTTTGAAAATATTTAGTGATTTACATGAAAATTATTATGTGCCAGTATGTTATTATAGCTTATTTTCATGCATATTATTCTGGGTATTATTTTCAGATATCAGCACCACAAGAAAGATTATACTCGACCTGGATAGGGTATGTTTAAACTGTTAATTAAGGACATGTTATGTGAGAGTTGAGTTTACAGGTTTCTCTGTGTATGCAGTAAAACGTGTACATGAATGATTGATGGAGTGTTATTTTAATCCATTTAAATGAGTAAAGCTAAACTTATTTTGTTATCAGGGAAATTTTTCTGTAATCCTCTGTAAAATATACTTGATACAACTACAGTACATGTTTATGTGAAATTTGTCAGTAACCTGAAACAGCTTGGTTGTTTTTCCAGGGTTTCCACTAATAGAAACTGAGTGCCACAATGTAACTGAAGTATTGAATAAAGTGAGGTTGAACAACCGTAACACTTTTCATCATAACATAATCATGTTCTTTACTGTCTACCTCTGTGTTTCTAGTGTTCATATTAGTCCAATCTCAACATGACATTAACATCCTTTACTTTTATGCCCATGGTCAGTGGTTCTCTCTGGGTACTCCGGCTTCTTCCACCACTAAAACTGGTCGCCATGATATAGCTGAAATATTGCTGAAAGTGGCATTAAACACCAAAAAACAAATAAAATCAAATCCTTTACTTTTATGTTTAAAATTATACAGGTTAAATTAACGGAAAATTCCTACATATAGACTTAATTCATGTTTGGTTTATATAAGATTCAGGTTTCTTCAAGGTTTGATTTAGACAGATTTCACTGTAGCTGCCATTCAATTGTTTACTTTTCCAGAACACCCAAGTTCACACCCCAATTTTAGTGGGGTTCATGTTGCTGAATCTTTTGTTTTCTATGTAGTGTTTGTGAACTATTGTTTGTCTTCTGTTTTTTTTTTTATAATATTTTGGCCATTGTATTGTCTGTCCTTCAATTTACTGCTTCTGATTACTCCTGTGGTATGTTGAACTTTTCTTATAAATCAACCACAAGTCTCATGAGCCTTGATACTTGGTCAGAAATTCAAAGTTCTATATTTATTCCGTTGTTATCTGTCATCTATTATGCATAAATTAAAGTAAATAATAATAAAAAAAATATCATTGTTTTTCAGAGGATCTATTTTAGCATCACTGGACACCTTTAAAAAGATGTGGGTATCAAAGAGAGAATACAATGAAGATGGGTTTAAAGCTATTCACAGAAAGACATTTTAGCTGAAGTAGACATTTAGAATTTTTAATTTATCAGTCATGTATATATTTTATACTAGGTCTCACTAAAGATAAAACCACTGCTGGAATGAAATGTGTAAAATGCATCTGCATCTCAAAGTCAGACTGATCCAGATTGCATTGCTTGTGGTATTTACATTCAAAATATAAATCAAAAACATGATGCATCAATTCTGAAAAATATAGTCACAATCTTATTATCTTGAACTCACAAAAGTAATTTCATTGGATAACTCCAATTGAAAATTTAGTCTGTTTATAGTAGCTTTCAGCTGGTTTATACCAGAATACAAGTGGTCCACCTCTTATGGTTTATACCAGAATACAAGTGGTCCACCTCTTATAACGACATCATTCGGCAATGAAAAAATGAAGAGGGGTGGCCTCTCTTGAGGGGGGACAATTTAGTAGTATTTTACTATCTCATTGCATTTGAATAAGATAAGAGAGGTAGTCTTTGATGGTAGTGTCATTATAAGAGGGAGACTACTCTACTCTGATATTTCAAAGTAAAATTATTGGTCCCTTTAACTTCAACACAACCAGGTTTTACTATATATCATTTTCTTAAACCCTATGTAAAACTTATCTTATAATTGATAATGATTCAACAAATTCTTTAGTTTTCAAATAGACCTAGGAAATTAATTTAACAATGACATGCTATGCTTTGATTTAAATCTAATTGCCATCTAAATTAAATGTAGACAATATTTCCAGTCAGCGTTATAATATTAGTGACACATATGAATCACCAATGATATTGTTTTGATTTCGTTGTTCTGCATAATAGTTTTCCTTGCATAGTTATTTAAATCAAATGGCTTTCAAATTCTTAATTGTCCTCTTTTATAGACGAGTGCATTCATTGTTGATGAAATTACTGAATTTCAATTTGTTAATTTTATGATCACTACTCCTACAGAAGACCAAGCTAGGCATGTTTTATTGATTCCATATGGAGATATATATGGTGAAATCTGTCTAAACTGAACACTGAATAAATAGAAATCCTGTATAAACCAAACTTTAGATAAAGTCCCAGTGTAGGAAATCTTTGTTAAAATAACCTGTATAAACCCAACACCTGTCTATTGTGAGGACACAAGGTGGTCCCATGAAGGTTTGGTTTAGACAGATTTCATTGTATCTCAGTTTTTTTATTATTTGATATTTGTGTAAAATATAACCTTTTAACATTAGTCTGATTTGTATTACTTTTACATTTTAATTATGACCCTATCTGACCAATGAAATACCTAATTGTTAATAAGAAGAAAAGATATTTATTTTACTTTGAATTATCTTCTACCCCTGGTAGTATGTTGTCTACAGAAAAAAAAAAATGAATGTTTCTCCCTGTGTATTAATAAAGGTTAGGAATGTGCCTTACTGTCAAGTATCAAACTACTGTTAGTGTTAATGGACCTGAAATTTGTGCTGCGATTCTTTAGACCTGCTGTTTCCATCGTTAATGTCAGATTGAAAGAAAATTTTCTTGCTACCATAACTTTGAGTAAAAATGGGCCATGAATCTTTTTACATGATACCCCATTCACAATACTAGTATTCCCCTTAGCAGGTAACACATGTTTATAATAGAAGATACTACATGTATATTCCCCTTAGCAGGCAACACATGTTTATAATAGAAGATACTGCATGTATTAATTTTGTCGTTAGATGAGACCAGTGGTTTATTTATGTTTTTCATGGATGAATGATGCATTTATCATGTTATATATGTGCTATTTATGGCAAGGTGTTTTATCATGCGTTATTGTAACTTATGTTTGCAAGCTACCGGATGAAATTTTATTATTTAATTAGTATTGTATAGAATATTAACGTAAACTGCCAACTTCTGTCACCAACATTTACTAGTCTAGTCAGCTAATTTTAGCGTGCTTTTGACAATTCTATTTGTATTTTGGTCAATTTATATACAAAAAATATGCCTTGTAGGTTGTAGGTTGTATCTTTAAGTATGTATAATATATAGATTTTTAAGTTGGTGGAGCAGATTGTGACAATTTTTCTTTAACTTTAAACAATATAGGAGGTTGTTGACATAAGCATGATAGTATAAAATAAAATAGAGAACAAAGATCTATTATTGATATATGGTATATACACGTACATCTGGATTCTGTTTTCTGTTAAACAAATTTTACTTGAATTACTATAAATATTTTGATTTCACTTTCTTCAGATTTAATCACAAAATGATTTATAGCATTTCATTGCTTTATGAGTTACATGTACTGAGAACTGTTTAGGAGTCTTCTCAAACTCACTTTGAGGTGTGAGTTATTTATTCATAATTATATATATCTTTATTTCTCAAACTGACAGTACATAGCACATATACAGAGAAGTTACAAATAAATGAACATATTAAACTATATACAATATATACAAATACAGTAAATCGACAGATGGAATTAGCCAGGAGGACAAACTATCATATTTATATATCTAATGAATTTACATAGTTTTTGCAGGATTAGTTTCCGTTTACTAGTCATTAAATTTTTGAATTTTATTATATTGGGATGTTCAATTAGATGTTTTGGAAGTAGTGAAGTACGCTTTTCGCTTAAATTAGTACATTCAAATATGTAATGATATTCGTCTCCAATTTGATTCTTTTGACAAAGTTCGCAATAGCGATTTTCCCTAGGAATATTACTCCATCTTCCCTTTTCTATGGGCAATTTATGATTTGTAGTTCTAAATTTACATAAAAGAAGGGAATTATGTTCATCTAAAATATTAAAATATTCTTCAAATTTAAAATCAGTTTTGAAAATTCTATAATTAAATGCTTTAGGGGAATTATGGACTGACGAATTCCAATCCTGTAAAAACTGGTCTAACAATGTTTGTTTTATACTTTGTTTTAGCCACTCGATGCTTTTGAAAGTTTGCGTTTGCCATATATTAGAAAAACCAGTTTCGTTTAATATTTTTTCCAAGAATTTTATCCATTTAATATCGAAATTTTGTTGCGAATACAAATTGAAGACTTAGGTATTTCATTTAGATTTTATTTCCTTGTTAACATATCCAAGTAAAATAATGAATATCAAACAAATTGCTACTTTTTTTAATTTTCTGATGTCAATCTATTTAGATCAAATTTCATAGAGATTGTAGCCAGTTAAGTCACGAAAAAATAATAAAACGGAAAAAAAAAACCCATAATTTTAAGATTTGAAGAACATTGGTATAGAATGGAATTTTCTATAGTGTTCATATATATCCATACCCCCATATATGTGTACATACCATAACTTTGATAATTTGCTTTAGTAGTCTTAAACTTAGTCAGTAAATTATGGATAAATTGTTGCATCGTTTTAACACAGTATTTAATGTAGGTCTTGTCAAAGTTTGGTAAATTACGATGTGTCAACATCTCTTTTCTGTATCAGAGTATCTGTGTTAATTAGAATTACTTAATATAAAAAAAGTTGTAGAAAGTTTATCTTGGAATATAAGGCGTGTTGGGTGTGTTAGACTTGCCAGTGAACAAATTATATTTTGTATATATATATGGTATGGAATCTCCATATAAACCTAATTGTATTGTGCAATATTACATCCATGGGTGAATTGTCACATAAATTACATTATATTAAACAAACATTACAAAACTGTCTCAAATTGTCCTTTATTGCCATATACTGTGAGAGAGACAACAATCAGTGCCGTCTTAGCACATGGGCACACTGGGCAGTTGCTATGGGGCCCCACAAGCATAGAGCCCATGCTAATCTAGGTATGTTTTGTACAGCATGTTTTTTAATGTTTAAACACTGATTTTGTTGGAAGTACCAATATAATAAATATATGTTAATTTGATCAACCATTTACATTTCTATTCTTGTGAGTGGTTGTGTAGGCAGGGGTCCCTGTGTACTGCTTTGCCCAAGAGTCTATGATGCTGTTAAGATGGCCCTGACAACAATTAGTGCCTGTTGCATTGGTTATCATATTATATATCCCTTTTGAGCTCCATATATTGGCTTCCTGTAATCAAGTTCAATCATCAATCAAAATACAGAACTGTACTTCTGTGTAAATATATCAGTGGCAGATTCAAGGGGGGGGGGGGTTTTTGGGGGCTTTAACAGTTTTGAAATTCGGGAGATTTGTACTCAGGTTTACATTATTTCTTAGAATAGAGAATGAAAACATGAACAGAAAAAGAATACACAATCACAACCCTAATACACTATAATTTTAATTTAAAAGATGTTATAGACCTCTATATTTCATAAAATTTCATTAAGTAGATGAAATGGGAATTATTAAATTTTCAACAGTAGACGAAATGGGAATAGACCAAATGGGAGTAGACCAAGTGGGAAGTTACTGTAATTTCATTTATCATGCAATCAGTACATTTGCTGTACAAATATGCTATACGAATAAATTTTTGCTTTATTCCTACTAGAAGAATACACTTTTCAGCCTACGAATAAACTTTCCTGGTACCCTGTAGCTATGTACAGCGGAGGGCGCAGACAAGTATGAAACTGGTACTAATGTAACGTGGACCACGAGGAAGACACCCTTGACAACATTTATGAAAGGCGAGGAATGACGGTTGTTTCTGTCCTTTTTGTTTAAATCTGACAAGTTTTCCGACTTTTTTCACATTGCAGGATAAACACAAAATACGTACATTGTCGTTAAATATAAAATTTATTTGTTTCAGGACTGAAAATCTCACCGAAGGCTCGCTATTCTGCCTGTTTCTAAAGCTCGTACAAATAAATTTTATATCTACCGACAATGTACGTATATTGTATATATAGGTACAGGTATAACCACCAACACCTGTAAATTGAGGCCATTTGAAGGGAATTCTTTTTTAAATAACATTTATTTTTGCAAATAAAATTAAAGGCAATTGTTGCTGTATTTAAAAAAAAATACATGAGTTTCCGTTTTGAAAATATATGAATACAACATATTTTAAACTCTAAATGAAAATATAAATACATTATAAAATAATTAAAATTACATTTGTAATTAGAGATGAAATAGACTTAAAGTAGATTTTTGCCTGCTATTGCTCAGACCCTTGAGCACTTTACAAAACTGCCAAAACACACATACACCAGACCAAGAGCAGCTGATGTAACTTCTTTGTTGTATATATTCCATTTGCAACTTTGATTTTGTCCTAGCCATTGTTATTGTTCAACTGTGCCTGGCTTTTAAGAAATCACTACAAGAAATATCACTTGACATAGGCAGAGCCTTGAAAGCGTAACTTTAGTTCAGAGCTCACTAGACTGCAGAGCAAAAGTTGAACAATTCAACCACCAGTCTTTTGAGAGTAGTGTTAAAATATGTGAGCCACTAGACAGAGGTTAAAAACCTAGAATATGCGAGAGACACATGAGAGATAATGTGGAAGACTACTTTAGGAAGTCAATAGCTGTACCTTTTCTCGACTATGCGCTAAATGAAATGGCAACAAGGTATACAGACCTACACGTACACGCCAGAACCGTTGTGGGGACTACAGTTGGTTCCATCTATTATTGAAAATATTGCTCCATAACTGAGCCCCCCGTCAACAGAGTCTCTGGATCCGCCCCTGTATATAATGATATGGCAGCCAGGGTCCATTTTATTCCAAAGTCTGAAGAAATATGGGCTCTTGTCCCAAAACAAAAAACAAAGCAAATGTATACTTCATTATCGGAATACATGTATATGGCATGTTAAAAAATACTTAATTGACTCACTGTTATCTGGCGGAGCACTGAAAATTGCAGTAATATTATTTGTGTGGAAGTTGCAATGAACGAACATAACCCTTTTAAATACAGGGATCTACCTTACTCCAGATGCCTTCCTCTGAACAAACTTTCACAAGGATAATATAGATTGCATTTTCTAACATAATGTCTTTGTTTGGGCCTTCATTTGAACCTGTACATGTTGAATACTCTATGTAATAATGATTTCTTTGGGGTTTAATGGACCCCCACCTTTTTGTCATATTTTCCAAAACCCTAGGAATTATTTTTAAACACAAGTGCACAAGTAAGTTTTATTCTCCTTGTAAAGATAAACTGCTAAAGTGGAAACTACATTAAGAATAAAATTATTCTAACAATAATTGCATCTAATGTTTATGTATGGTTGGTTCACAAGTCATAAATTTTAGATTGAAATATGGATTCTACAATATGAAAGCTTTGTTGAATTTTAATCTGCAAGTGAGTATTACAGGTTCAGGTGAGCCTCTAGTCCATGAATGAACTTTGACCATGTTGCCTTTAGCAAACCTAAAATTCGCAAAAACAAGTGTCAATTGCATAAACTGACTAAAATCCAGATCCTGGCTTTGAACAGTAACAAAATTTTGGCATGGTTAAATCGGTCAATTGGATCCCAACACTAAACTCTTGATAATTACCGGTAGTTATATGTATCTAGTAACAAAAATGATATAAACAGTGAGAATAAAAATATATTATATCTAACTCAAACCAGGGCTTATTTTAACATAATCCACAACATATGGGAAATAAAAGGTAGGATAGTGTATGCACATATCTAACTGACCACTGGACGTGAGGGTTAGGTGATGTTGGAATTTACTACCAATTTTTACAATGTTTCAGCTATATCATAGCAGTTAGAAAAATCACTGACCTGTCACAAATCACTGACAAACTTAAATATATAAAGTTGTTTGGAGTACACCTTGCCATAAACTCACAATTTATTAGGTGATCGGCACTGACTAATTGTATAGGTAGATGTCAATCCAAGTATTGCACCACAGTGACCATCCAACATGAACACAACAACTCCTACTGCATAAGATGATCAAATATATTGCTGTATACAATTACTCTATGAATTGGGGGTAATAAATTCAATTCAAATATATATTTTTTTTACAGTCGATATATAATACACACGCAGTGTTTTATTACTCTCAATGTATGAATAAAACAAACAAAAATTAGAATTGATAATTTGATAGATAAACAGACAAAGAAATAAGTATCATGATGTGAGAGACCAAACTTGTGTAAGCAACATAGAGAAAAAAAAACACGAAGATTGATAGAAAAAAGCCTCTCAACAAACAAAAACAGAATACACCTTCATGACGCCTTTGGGCCTCTTGTTTCTTTTGCGTATTTCTCATAAACAAAAACACACACTTTTAGAGGACCATCAAAATGTACATTCTTACCAAGTTTGGTTCCAATTGACCCAGTAGTTTCCTACATGTTCATAGAAGAAGATTAAAATGTAAAAGTTTGCGGACAACGACAAGTTGTCAATGGACCCCAAGTGATAACAGTACCTCACATAACCCTTTAGGCCAGGCGAGCTACTAAACGTGTAGATATGGGCCATGCTACAGCCACCTATAGTAGTCATATACTTAGCGGAAAATGTGCAGTTTAAGATATATTAAGCATGATCCAGACAAAAAAGAATTCCTTTTTATTGAAATTGATAATACTAAAACATTCTAAAATGGATGTATGTAAGATCGCTCGTCACCTCCTTTATATTTCATATAAAACCACTATTTAAGAAATATATAGAGGTCATTTCTTAGCAATTTTGCTGAAATTTACACTCACAAATACAAATTGCGTTAAAGTTTTCTTCATAATCTGTATAATAGTGATCAGTGTGATCTAAGATTCTTTTTAAATCACGATTTGCGTTGTAAACACAAACCTTAATTTGAAGATAACAAACTATATATAATTATAGTATTTTTGAACTTCAAGAATTCATCGTAAATAGTTGAAAACTATAAATAAAAAAATAGATCATCGATGATTATAAAAATAACTTCAAAACATTTTGAGTTTGTGAGCGAATTTTTTTAGCAAAATTGATCAAGAAATGACCTCTGTACAATTTTATTGAGGAAAAAATCCTTCATTTGAGCGGAAAATTGTACTTCATTTGAGCGGAAATAAAATATATGATTATCAAAAGGGCGGATTTTGGAAATAATGTTTTGAAAAAACAGTAACCGAATACTTTATCATGGCGACATGAGAAATCTCAGTACCAATTTCGGATGGTCTAACACTTCTACATTTTGGATTTAATCATGAAAAGTTTACACCGCCACGCGTAACGCGAGACGACACAAAAATTATTGGAGGGAGGGTTTTTTTTTTTTTTTTATTTCTTGTCCTGATTTTTACCGAAAAAAAAATATATGTCCGGACGAAAATCTCCGCCCCCGCCCCCTAGCCTTCTCCCATCCAAAAAATATGAAATGGTCCGTGCCTAAATTGCATGAAATTTTAATGCTATTTTGAAATTTTGAAATAAATTAAACGAAAATGGAAAATGAATTATAATTCGAAGGTAAAAATTAATCATAAGTTATCACTTTCCCCTCCTTAGTACACATTATTAGTATTTCACATACTTTAATTCTACTCTATCAAATTATTATCTTCCCTTGCCGGGGTTCCTGTGTCCACATAACGGACACATTCATGTCGCGTTGTCTGGACTCAGTGGCCTTGACTCGGGAGGATGTCTTATTATAAATTACCAGCAATATTATTATATAAATATATTAATAGTTATAGATTTTATAAAGAGCATGCTATAATAGTCATGATTATACTATGTATGTTTATTTTAGGAGACAGATTTATAAAAACATAATTGCTTGTTTCTGAATCCTGTATGTATTTACTAAGTTTGATGTACTGTATTGTCTGATTATTTTCGAAATAAATATTGTTTAAATTAAAAATTTGAGAAGGGAGTAAATTCGTGTCTGAAAATAAAATCTATTTGGCCTAAAAATCACATTCGAGTTCTCGATCATGCAACAAACAAAGTAGCCAATTTCAGTTCAGAGGTTTTTAATAGCAAATTATTATTTACCATAAATGTAAACCTTTACCTCCACTGCTGCCGAGTGACCATTTTGAATATCTATGCAGTAAAGGACATTCATGCACTGGAAGATATATTTCACGCTTGGTTTTGATTCCCCCAGGCCATTTTTCAGAAAAAAAATTCAAAGTTAAGCCATGGATTTGTGGATTGAGTTCTATTTTATATTGTCGGAAAAAATGGGCAGTCGGAGTAATGGGCTGTCGGAATAATGGGTCGTGGGAATAACGGGCTGTCGGAGCAATGGTACGCACCCGAAAATTCTGTAAATATACCTTTTCATGTAAAAATTATCTATTAATGTTGTACTATCGGAGTGTCGGACTAATGGGGTGTCGGACTATCGGGGTGTCGGACTAATGGGGTGTCGGACTATCGGGGCGACCCCAAAAAAACAATTAGATGGTATTAATGAGATAAAACCAGAATTTGTATATGATAAAAGTGACACAAAAAACACTTTTTCGGTAAAATATTACAGGTTCGCAATGTTAAATGTGTGTAAAGATATGGCAAAAATTAGGGTGGAGTTGGTCACACAGAGGGTACGAGTTGGTAAAGGTTCTTGTTGATAAATAACATAAGATTGGCTACGAAAATACATGTACAGTTTATATTGAAGATAGCGTACGAGTTGGTAATGAGTATTTGTTGGTAAAAAAAAAAGGCAGCGACTATTTTGCCGGCGCCGGCAAAATAAGCAAAAAAAAATGTAAATGGCTATTTTGCCGGCACTGATTATTATAGAATTACCATTATTAAAACAAAGCAAAAATATTTTCAAAATTTTTCTAAATTACCCTGTTTTGATGTCTTAATACATTGTTTTTGCATTTCTTTCTTTTTTAATAGTTTTAATTATTATTGATTCTGACTAAGCATTTTATTTCAAATTAAAATTTTAGTTCATTAATTTAATTTTCTAAATTACCCTGTTTTGATATCTTAATATTTCTTTCTTTTTTAATCGTTATTGATTCTGACTAAGCATTTTATTTATTATACCCCCCGCAACGAAGTTGTAGGGGGTATACTGGTTATTGGACTTGATATTACGGAAAATAGGATTTTTACCCTATGTCGTATGGTAACTTGAGTAGTGTTTCTCAGAATATTTTGAAATTTGAGCAGTAATTTATTCATGAAGAGAGAAGGGTCTCTATCATTTTTGATGATATTCACTTTTATTGTTCCAGAGTTAGCTATATATAGGGGCCTTATATTTTATACAATGTCATATGAAAATTTTAGTAATATATGATGGAATCTGGTGAAACTTTACTAAACAATCATTGGCTGGGTAATAGAGGAGGGTCCCTTTCATTTTTGGTCGGAACAATCAGTGATGTTTTGGTTATGGAAATAGGTTGGACAGATCTGGGGAGCGGGGGGCTTTGGTATATCTTAGTGAGCTGTGCTCACAGTAATACTAGTAATTCTTATGTTTTAGTTTATGTACTTTGTTCTTATTTTCCATTGTATATTTGTAATAAATGTTCTTCCATTATGATTTTTATATCTTACACCTTATATTAATCACCTATAATAATCAGTACCAGCAAAATAGCTATTTACCATTTTTTTGCTTATTTTGCCGGCACCGGCAAAATAGTCCGCAGACTATTTTGCCGGTGCCGGCAAAATAGCCACTGCCAAAAAAAAAGGCACTGGCTACGATTACCTGGATTAGGTAATAATAACGAAAAATTATGATTACCTGAGACACTAAGTGCCGGAATACAATTCCGGTTCAGGAACCTATTTCACGGAAAAATATCGGGTAATCGTAATTTTATTTGTTAGAGTTACCTGGTCGTATTATCTATACTCTCAAGTATAAGGCAAAATAATAAAACAAAAAGCAAATATCAATTTGCCGACAGCCCACCGTACGTGATGGACGCCGGAATTATTATTAACAGAAAAATGTTGTGTTACATGTAACTTGTAATCAATTCACAATGTACACAGCCAACATTTCAAACAAAACTATATATTGCATAATTAGAATTCCGTCACAGATGGGCAAGGCCGTCCAGGAAAAACCAAAGTAATTTGGAAACCTGTATCTGATGATAATGCTCGAACCCATCTCTGGACAATCAGGTGTCGGACCTCACCGTAAAAAATTTGCAACAAAGATACAAATAGTAAATAATGTAAGACTAAAATACAGACATATTTGTTGTTGTTACACGTATATATACATGCACGACGGCTAGAAAGTGAAGAGAACCAAACGAACACACCTAAAATACCAACCGCAAGACAATGTTCTCATTGGTCAATTCCAACCTTTACCGTATGAATATTCATTATCAAACCGACAATACAATACTTTCCTGCTATACTTCGAACCGCGGGAAAATATTATTATTATTACCCGGAAATTCTAGGGATTTCATTATTGGACATAAAGAATTGAAAGAATTATTATTATTATATATCAATTTGTAATTGATAATACATTTTAAATCAATGCATTAAAAAGATATGAAATATACTTCGTAAATATATTTACAAAGATGGAATTACATAAGAAATTATCAAGTTACTTTCCCTTGTTATAGCACTGTCTGCATAGCCAGTACGTGAATTTTGAGGCCAACACATTTAAGATGGTTTCACTCTAAACATCCATCGCAAACTATGGATGCATAAAGATGAACATCAATTTTACAGACTGAACAGTTCCATTCGCCGGCTATTTCTTTTGTTTTACTAATTATTTTGTTTTAGACATTTTCATCCATCAATCGTGAAAGCAACAATAAATAAGATTTGATATTTTATTTGCATACAACTATTCCGGGTACTAATAAGACCAGGTAATTCTAACAAATAAAATTACGATTACCCAATTTTTTTCCGTGAAATAGGTTCCTGAACCGGAATTGTATTCCGGTACTTAGTCTTTCAGGTAATCCTAATTTTTCGTTATTATTACACAATCCAGGTAAATCCGGGTAATCGTAGCCAGTGCCAAAAAAAAGGTACTAGTTATGGGTAAAATAGTAAAGGTACGAGTTGGTAAACAGTAGGGTACGAGTTGGTAAACAATAGGGTACGAGTTGGTAAAAAATTGGGTACGAGTTGACTTCTTCTTTTCTTTTCTTCGTAGATTCCTGAGCACCCGTGTCACACGGTAAAATATTTCCTTTTTAAGTATTTAAAACTAACAACTAAAAACACATAGGAACCAATTGAATCTTTTAAAAGGATTGGGTTCATCAAATATCAAAAATCTGTCATCTGATTGGTTAATATTTCTCACGGCAGGGTAAGTGTTTTTACTTATTCGTAACATATAAGAAATATTGTAAATGATTTTTAGGTATATTATAATCATATAAAATTACTTCTCAAAGTAATTCTCACTGAATTTTTTTTAAAGCATATATTTCAAGCGTTATCAGAATGTGGGCGTGTCGTGAGAAATATTAACCAATCAGATGACAGATAATTTTCATTTGCTGCTGTGTATTTTTAACAAT
>MJUT01021442.1:120019-143033 GCA_002080005.1 Gigantidas platifrons | reverse complement strand
GCATAATTATAATTATTAGGGCGAACGGACTCACTTTTAGGGCGAACGGACTCACTTTTAGGGCGAACGGACCCACCTTTAGGGCGAACGGACCCAGGGCGAACAGGTATCAGGGCGAACAGGTAATAGGGCGAACGGGAATTAGGGCGAACGGACCCGGATTCGTTACATCCCTTGTTAGTATATAGGGTATATAGGCCGCGTGACCTCTATGAAAGCGATTCAAGCCCCTGTGGAATAAACTAATAAAAATATACTTTTAAAAGGTAAAACATGGTTACTGTTTGCTAACTTTGTATTTACTGACAGGGTAATTAGTATTAAAAAAAAAAGGTATTACTTTTAATTATTAAAAAGTAATAATGTTTGCAAGATAAAATTATTTACAAAATTTACAAACCTAAAATCAATTATTTTATTAAGTTAAATATTAATTATCAATCAATTAATAAAAATATACTTTAAGAAGATAAAACAATTTTACTGTTTACTAACTTGGCCATGCCCGGGGTCATTATGTCGGTTTTAAAAGCTCTTCAGAGCTTATGTTGTATGTTATTATACTCCGACTTTAAATAAAAATTTGTATCTGTATCTAATGCCAATCAGCCTGTAAGTTTAATCCTTCTATACATTAATGTTCTCTGAACATGGAGATCATAGCAAAGAGTCCTGCTGATCGTTTCGATCTCCTTACAGTTTTCCTGATTTATATTTAATTCATCTGCCACAGCACTAACATCAATAATGGTTTGTAATAATAATGTTTTATTCCCTACAATATTCTCTGTCCATTTGTCTTGTCCAGTTGATTGAATTAAGGTTTGTTTCAGCTTAGATAATGTTGCTTTCCTTTTCTCATTAAGAGCTGGACATCTTAATGGGAAGTGCTCCATGTTTTCCTGTTCAATTTGGCACAGTTCACATTTTTGTTCATCATTTTCCATTGAAAACCTTTGTATATCAGATTGAAGCAGGTATGTACCTGTGAGCAACCTGGCCTTAATTTGGGCTTTCTTCACCTCACGTGTAACTGAAGGCAATGAGCTCCAGACTGGATGAACACCGTGAATTTTTAATATTACATGGAACCATTTGTTTACACAATTTCTCTTACCCAAGAACTCTCGTTTCCCTCCCCTAAACTACAATATCCCTTCACACCGGCATGAAAGATATCGGATGACAAGTTCCCACGTCAGCTTAGAGAACCCGTTCCTGCAGACATGGCAAAGAACAATGAAGCAAGATTCAGAACTAATGCAGGCAAAAGAATACAATTTTCAGACACGATAGGTAACAGAGAACGGAATGATGAAAAATCCAAACATAAAAAAACTTTTGCCACCCCTTCCAACATAACAACCATCGCTGTGATGGTAATAATAATCCTCTCTGTTGGATACTGGCGGTATCGATCAATGCTGAAGGAGCTAGTAAGACTTCCCTTAGATGTACCAAAGATCAACGAAGACAATGCCACCAGTGCAGCAGTTAGTCCTGGGCGATTTTGGGGTTCGTACAGATCCAATTTGTATTTTGGCATGAAGACAAGGACACCAAATTCACCAGTTTTTGGCTTGATGTGGCTAACACAATTTGATAATCAGATGCCAGCTCCTGTCAGACATTGGTGTGATCAAGGTGATGGCTTACAAAAGTATGGATGGTTGAAACATGATGGAGTTAACTTTGGCATTCAAGAAATAGAAGAGAAAACATACAAAATTAGGACAGAGTTTGTAAAGAGAGTTGGTGGTAAACATGGTGGTGACTGGACGGCAAAAATATCTGTTGCTCCAAAGGTGAGATGCAAAACAGTAATCAAAGGGTTAGGATTATGGGATTTTAGTGCCACTTTCAACAATATTTCAGTTATATCGTGGCGGTCAGTGTTATTGATGGAGGAAACCATGGCCAGAGTACCTTAAAAAACAACAGACCTGCCGCAAGTCGCTGACAAACTTTATCACATCATGTTGTATCAAGTACTCATCGCCCGAGCAGGATTCAAACCCACAACATTAGTGGTGATAGGCACTGATTGAATAGGTAGTTGTAAATCCAACTACCATAGACAGACAGACAGATACTTTATTCAACCAATTAAAGGTGCCCATTGCTGAGCATAATAATTACAGTGAATTACAAAATAAACAACTAAAAGCATATGAACAATAACAAAATAAAAAATGTGATTAGCTTTTGATTACAATAATGATTAGAAATATATAGAACTTAAGTTATAAATCATATCAACTGAACACATTTATAACAAAACATTCACAACCAGGATGACCCCTAGTAATGATAGGAGGTTGTAAATATATATTTAAATAAAACCTACGGCTACAAACAGCTTAGGTACAAACAACCCACTAATTCAGGTACACAAAACAGATTTTTATGTAGTACCCACGATTGTTTATTATATTTTATTTTATATATTGATGATATAGATGTAGCACTTTTATTATTGCCTGTGATATACAACATGTACCTTTAATAAAAAATAAGTACATTTTTATTTTTTGGGAATAGTGATTTTATGTTCCTGGTTACTTTCTCAGAAGTAAAATGTATACCTCTTCCAAGATTTTAACTTCTAAGAGAACTTTGCATTGTTCAACATGATAAGCATGATCTTAACGATCGATGGATCGACAGGAGATTGGACAGCAATGAAAGTGCTGTTTCTTTATTTTAATTTGTGTTGAAGTGTAAAATTGACTAGTCTCTCATGTTCATAATTTACATCATTCTGCCAAATACTGAATGCCTTTAGTCTTCAAGTTAAAGATTATTGTCCTTTCCCACAAATCATTACCACCAGGTATTACCTTTGCCTTGAATTTCATTTTGATAGTCATTTTTATAGATGAGATTTAGCAGACATGATTAAGTTATCTTTTTTATTTTATACCAAGTTTTGAGAAAAGGGGGGGGGGGTCATCATCGCTGTGATGGTTGTTGGATGTACCTAGTGTGCCTATCAACACTAAAATTATGAGTTTGTTTCTCACCCATGGCAATGTGTTCTTGATACAATATTATTTAATATAGTTTAGTAGGTCAATGTTCCCATTTATCTTTGTACTCCGATTTCTTCAACAAGGAAACTTATAATCACACTTATAATCACAATATAGCTGAAGTATTGTGTAAAGTGTTGTTAAATACACATTACCAAGTGTTAGGCATATTTGTGAGATCCTTTCTTAAGAAACTATATTTTTTACATTGCTTTGTAATTTTAAATGCAGCTCCAGAGCAAACATAAAATAACATTACAAAAATGTATGTGGCTTATACATGTACATGTAATAAACACAGTGTATGCAGGAAGTTCTATACTATAGCATTACATGTATTAATTTATAAGTACATACATGTATGTGCCTGAAGACACATGAGAATTCTTCTCTAAGCTGTACTGTGGAAATAAATGCCTCTACTGTTGTAATATTAGAATACATGGCATTTGTATTTCATGTAGTTCAATCTAATGAGTAATGTCTTAAAACTGTACCCCTTGCCTCCACAAAAATAGTAATACTTTGTATATTCATTTGATATTGGCCTATTGTCTAGTCAAATTTGTGTGAAGATATTATTCAACTGTAGTTTAAGTTGATCTAGCTAAAAAGTATCTAAAATTGTAGAATTTGTTTGTAAAAAAAACTATGTTTTGCCTCCTTTTTACCTGTAACATTTATTATATAACTGTATATTTTTTTGACTATATTTCAATAAAAAGTCTTGAATGAAATAAATCATGGTAACACTGTATAAACATACAGCCAGCTGTTCGAAAATACTCCAAACCCCTATTTGCAGTTGGCCAGTTGATAGGGGATAAGGTGGTAGCTTGAGTCCCTTTACTACATTGAACTGGGGTTGGGTTTTTTTTATTAATGAAAAACACTTGTATAAATGTTTAATACTTTGCTGAAAATATGTAATTGTCAAAAGTGGCAGAATAAGTAGTGTTGATTGTGGTTACATAATGGTAGAAGCAAGTTGAAATTAAAATAACATAGAGATCATGCATTTTTCTGCTCAGTTCATATTGTCTACCTTCCTCAGTGCCAGTCTGACATTCCCAATTTTGGCTTTTAATTATAAATGCAAGTAATTTTTACCAATCTAATTAAAATTAGATGTTTGTTGTATCTTTAGTGTAAACAATATTTTATTGAGAAAAGATTTGATTTGATTTGATTTATTGTGTTTAACGCCACTTTCAGCAATATTTCAGCTATATCATGGCGACCAGTTTTAGGGGTGAAAGAAGCCGGAGTACCTGCAGAGAACCACTGACTATATAGGCAAGCAATTGGTAAACTTTATCACTTGCTGCTGGTAAAAAAAAGATCACAGACATTAAATTTTCACAGGCTTGTGGGTTATGTCTAGACTTCAGATTGTTAAGACTGAAGCAAAATTTTATAATATTTATACATGTTTTTGTATTATTTATCAGAATTAATTTTTATGTCTATACTAATCAGATCGTTTGATTTATGTATATATTTGCTTAATTATCTTCTTTGTAGTTGAAAGTTGTTTACCGTTTTGTGAAAAAAGGGTTATATATATATAGTCATAGTCCATTATTGCAGATTCAGATTCAGACTCAATATTGTATTAGTCTCACCACTTGTAATACAATGTACATATAATACACAATCATCACAATATATACATTGTATAAAACAGAAGTTTTATTGATAAAATACAAGTACCATTCTATAAAAAACTAGGAAGAACTGTTTTAGATACCCAAAACTTATGTCTGCCCTTAAAGGGATATTAAAGCTCATTTTGGTAATTTTTTGTATCCCATGAAAACTTGCAATTGGTTCATTAAATGATATTTATGAAACATTAACCCGGTATTTATCAATGAAACTTTGTAAAAGTGACATAATTCATTGATAATTCTGTCATATCTTGTGGTCTTTGCCTTGAATTGAATTTTTGCTTTTTGGACAAAAATTCATTTCGACCCTTTTAAGTGATATTTTAACAATATTAGGGATTATATGGGCATGCAAAGTATTTTTGGATTGTTTTTACAATTAAATTGAAGAGAAACAACCTTCGTCATGAGTTGAAAAAATATATATGTTAAAACGAGCTTTAATATCCCTTTAATGCGACCATCTGTACAACAATAAGTTGCACATTATGAGTTGAATGATACTATTTAAAAAACAATTATTTGACCTTGAGGTCAAAGGTGAAGGTCCCACGAAGGTCATTACAGTATGTAACACACCTCCTTATGGTCATGCACCCACATACGAAATATCATTGACCTATCTCGAAAGACAACTAGAGGCTCCCAGGAGCCTGTATAGCTCACCTGGGTATAATAACAACATCAGTCAATAAAACTTGGCAACTCCGGTCAAAAAATAACAAATGTAGCCCTCGTCATTGCAGACCCCCTCACAAAAAAAAATTTGGGCAGGGGTTCCCCCCCTTTAATGTAAGTTATCAATATTGCCGTAAAAAAAACATCAATGTCAATGGTTCTCAAAATTTAGCTTTTGCTACTTCACATTTTGTAATAGAGTTGCTTCCCTTTGATAATTTAAGTAACCAAAAGCAGTGAAAGTCAGCAGTAGATCTTGACATGCTGAATATGTTTGAAGTTTAAACTTAACATCTATCTCTTATAGTTTTTGAAAACAAGGACGAAAAGTATTAAAATTTTGAAAATTTGATGAAAAAAGGGCAATAACTCCAAAATGAGTAATGGAATTTACCTAAGAATTGCAGGGTACGTAGATCTCAACATGCTGCACATTTTTGCAATTTAAACTTAACATCTATCTCTTATAGTTTTTGAAATAAAAAACGAAAAGTATTAAAATTGTGAAAATTTGATGAATAAAGGGAAATAACTCCAAAATGGGTAATGGGATTTACTTCAAAATTGCAGGGTAGGTAGATCTTGACATGCTGCACATTTTTGCAATTTAAACTTAACATCTATCTCTTATAGTTTTTAAAATATAAGACGAAAAGTATTAAAATTTTGAAAATTTGATGAATAAAGGGAAATAACTCCAAAATGGGTGGTGGGATTTACTTCCAAATTGCAGGGTAGGTAGATCTTGACATGCTGCACATTTTTGCAATTTAAACTTAACATCTATCTCTTATAGTTTTTAAAATATAAGACGAAAAGTATTAAAATTTTGAAAATTTGATGAATAAAGGGAAATAACTCCAAAATGGGTGGTGGGATTTACTTCCAAATTGCAGGGTAGGTAGATCTTGACATGCTGCACATTTTTGCAATTTAAACTTAACATCTATCTCTTATAGTTTTTGAAATATAAGACGAAAAGTATTAAAATTTTAAAAATTTGATGAAAAAAGGGCAATAACTCCAAGATGGGTCAGATTTACTTCAAAATTGCAGGGTAGGTAGATCTTGCTGTGCTGATAATTTTTATCCCATGTCAGATTTTTGATATTATTAACGGTTTTTGAGTTATTACCCAAAAACCTGCAATTTTACCATATGTTCTATTTTTAGTAACAGCGGCCATGTTGGTTGGTGCACGGCATCACCGGACACAATTTTGAAACTAGACACCCTAGTGATGATTCAAACCAAATTTGGTTTCAATTGGTCTAGTAGTTTCAGAGGAGAAGATTTTTGAAAAAGTTTACGACGGACGCCGGACGACGGACGACGACGACGGACGCCAAGTGATGGCAATAGCTCACATGACCCTTTGGGTCAGGTGAGCTAAAAATGTTATGGCCCAGACAAGAAAATACTATTTAAAAACTAATTATTTTACCTCGAGGTGAAAGATCAAGGTCTCACGAAGGTCATTATGGTATGTGACACACCGCCTTATGATCATGCACCCACATACCAAATATAATTGACCTATCTGGAAAGACAAAAAAGTTATGGTCCGGACAAGCTTCGCTGAGAAGAAGCAGAAAAAGCAGAAGAAAAAAATCAGACTAAAACAATGTCTCCCTTCGTTCGAAGGGGAGACATAATTATGAGAGACTATATAAATTTCATTAAATTAAAGCTTTAAATCATGTCTAAAACATTTCAGTTCAGTAAAAACTTAACTATCAATCAAGAATATAATGTTTCTTCTACTTAAAATATTAAAGCAGATCTTGGCAACCGTATCAGAACGCTCAATACTTTTAAATAGATATATAAACTTATCATCATCAGATAAAATAATAAAATGTGCATTACTCCTTTTAACTTCATTAAATAAACGTTCACGTAAATCTGCATATAAAGGGCAGTCTAATAAAACATGTTTCTCATTTTCTATCTGATCATGACATATAAAGCATACTCATGATACTCGTTCATTTACATTTTTGTTTTCATAACAACCTGTTTCTATTCGTAGAGGAGCCACACCACAAATAAATTTAGCAAAGGCACTTCCATATCGACTTGAAATGTTCTTACTTAAATACATCTCTGTTTCAAAAACCTCTTTAAACAATCTATAAGTTCGTAATTTATTTCCAACTTTTTGTGAAAACATTCTATTTTGCCGATTTACTTTATATTTATCAAATAAAAAATCTTTTAGAACTGTGTTATAACATTTTTATCCAAAATATTTTCTGAATCAGTATATAGTTCTAAATTGCATTCTCGAAATTTTGTCATAATTCTGAAGCACCAATTTTTAGCTTACCTGACCCGAAGGGTCATGTGAGCTATTGCCATCACTTTTCGTTCGTCGTCTGTCGTCCGTCCGTCCGTCAACATTTCACATTTTAATCTTCTCCCCAGAAACTACTGGGCCAATTGCAACCAAACTTTGGTGGAATGGTCCTTGGATGGCCCCCTTATAAAATTGTGTCCGGTGATCCCGACTTCAAACCAAGATGGCCACCAAGCTAAAAATAGAAAAAAGGGGGGATGAAATTTCAATTGTCCATTTGCTGCTTTATTATAAGTCAAAATGAGCTCAAATTTAAACTGCAGCTACATGGCAATGAGTAGTTTAACATATATTCCGTGTTTTTCTGTGAAATTTGTCTTTCAGCCAATTTATACCGATTATGCAAATTAGGCATATTTTGTACTTTTCATCCTTTATTTCAAAATTATAAGAGATAGATGTTAAGTTTAAACTGCAAACATGTTCAGCATGTCAAGATCTACCTACCATGCAATTTTGAAGTAAATCTGATTACCCATCTTGGAGTTATTGCCCTTTTTTCATCCAATTGTTAAAATTTTAATACTTTTGTCTTATATTTCAAAAACTATAAGAGATAAAGGTTAAGTTTAATTGCAAAAATATGCAGCATATCAAAATCTACCTACCCTGCAATTTTGAAGTAAATCTGTATATCCATCTTGGAGTTATTGGCCTTTTTTCATCAAATTAAACCCCAAAAAATCATCCTTTATTTCAAAAACTATAAGAGATAAAGGTTAAGTTTAAATTGCAAAAATGTGCAGCATGTCAAGATCTACCTACCCTGCAATTTTGAAGTAAATCCCATAACCCATTTTGGAGTTATTGTCCTTTTATCATCAAATTTTCAAAATTTTAATACTTTTCATCCTTTATTTCAAAAACTATAAGAGATAGATGTCAAGTTTAAACTGCAAAAATGTTCAGCATGTCAAGATCTACAAAAAAGTTCCACAGTTGAAAATGGTCGACAACTGTGTGAAGAGTTATTCCTCTTGAAAAGCATTTTTTGTTTGTTGACTCACTGCTTTTGGTTACTCAAATAATGAAAGGGAAGCAACTCTATTACAAAATGTGAACTAGCAAAAGCTAAATTTTGAGGATCATTGACATTTATGTTTTTACAGCAATGTTGATAACATACATTAAAGGGGGAACCCAAATTTTTTTGGAGAGGGTGTCTGCAATGACCAGGGCCACATTTGTTATTTTTTATCAAGTTTTATTGACTGATGTTATTATACCCAGGTGAGCTATACAGGCTCCTGGGAGCCTCTAGTTCTTTTTATTAACAGCATTTCTAAAAGCCCATCGAAATACTTTGTAATTCACTCTGTCCGTAGACATAACATTACATCTAGCCCAGTGTCTAAAAACCATTAACCATATCAGTTCGAAATTACCAACAACAACTAATTACATAATTACAAATCACAATACCAAATTCTGTACAATACTTTAGTAACAAAATTACGAACCAGTCCTCTGACACTTGAATTTTCTTTTGGATATGTTCGCCATGATGTATATTTCTATTATATTATTTTTATTTTATTCTCAAGGGTTCAGCCACAGAAACTGTAGTATCTCTGATGTTCTATGTAGCTTTAGATGGACAAGGAAGTATACACCAGCAGGTTAACAAAAATCGACTTGTTGCTGTAACAGGAACCACTGACCAACTGGGAGACTTCAAAATATCATTTTCCAAACAAAAAGGACCAAATTCTGCGAAATATAATCATTTAATATCGTATGTTTCAAGGCTTGACAAAATAACCGACTTAGTAAAGAATTCTTTTCAAGTTAAAGCCTGGGATAAAGCACATACACTCCCTTTTTTCGCGTTAGGGGGACGTTTAGTACCGAAGGAGAGTCCAGGTGGGCCAAACATGATGGTGTATCAAGCAACTGTTCAGATACCTTCTGAAATTGAAATAGTTTTTGAATCTGGTAGCTTTATGGACAGACCGAATACTTTATCAGGAGAGGTTTTTCAATATGAGATTGCAAAACACTCGTCTGCTTTTGATGGCAAGTTTTCAAAAATATTCGATTTAGAAGGAGAGGGTTATACTACTGCTGATGTAGATTTTGCTAAAGCAGCCCTCAGTAATATGATTGGAGGAATAGGTTATTTTTATGGGGCATCCGTAGTTCAATCTAAATATAATGATCGACCATTCGAATACTGGCATGCCCCCTTATACACTGGAGTTCCGTCCCGTTCATTCTTTCCACGAGGATTTTTATGGGATGAAGGATTTCATAATTTGTTGATAAGTCGATGGGATAGTTCAATATCAAAGGATATTCTTTCGCATTGGTTTGATTTGATAAACATAGAGGGATGGATCCCTCGTGAACAAATTTTAGGGGACGAGGCGCGTGCTAGAGTTCCCGTTGAATTTGTCGTTCAGCACAACGAGAATGCAAACCCGCCTACATTATTTCTTCCACTTCAAAGATTGATCCGCGAAATGATCGACAGTTCGGATCCTAAGGACCATAAATTCCTTGAAACCATTTTCCCTCGCCTTAAAATTTGGTTTGAATGGTATAATACGACACAACGTGGCTTGCAACCATTGACATATCGATGGCGAGGCAGAGACTTTAATCCTGTCCATGAACTTAACCCTAAAACCCTTACTTCAGGGCTTGATGACTTTCCCCGAGCATCTCATCCAACTGTTGACGAAAGGCATGTTGATTTGAGGTGTTGGATTGCATTAGCCGCTGGGATTCTTGCAGACATAGCTAAAGCCTTGGGAAAGGACAGTTCCGAATATGAAGCAACATATGCTGTTCTTACAGACAACAAACTTTTAGAGAAACTTCATTGGTGGCCACAAAAACAACGATATGCTGACTATGGTCTACATACTGATAAGATATCTCTAGTTAAACCTAAACCTCCACAAAATGTCCATCCTCGTGATTTGCCTCCGATGCAGAAAGAAAGATCAGTCAAGGAGCAACCTACATATCAGTTTATTAATGCATTTGGTTATGTTAGTTTATTTCCATTTTTACTTAAATTTGTAGATCCAAATTCTATACAGTTGTTTAAGATTCTAGGAGATTTAAAGAATCCTGACTTATTGTGGACAGATTATGGTTTACGATCTTTAGCAAGGACCGCACCACACTATAACCGGTATAATACCGAGCATGACCCTCCATATTGGAGAGGTGCAATATGGATAAATATGAATTACCTTACCCTAAGTGCACTTAATCACTATGCAAATGTCGAAGGACAATACCAAAAGTTAGCAAAGGGTATATACACAGATCTTAGAAATAACTTGGTGAAAAATATTATAAAAGAATATCGCAGAACGGGGTACATTTGGGAACAATATGATGACAAAACGGGAAACGGCAAAGGCAGTCATCCGTTTACTGGGTGGTCTGCATTAGTTGTATTGATGATGGCAGAAGAATATTAGTCATAAAATAAACACTTGGGATAATTGGAATACTAGTCACTATAAATACTTGTATGAAAATAGACCAGCGTATTTTAGGCACCAGATGGACATTTCTATTATTCAGATGTCAACTGTGGTGCTAATTATCGTTTTTATATGTCTTCTTAGACATGGTCGTAAAATTAACTAGAAATACCACGTGACAGGGTTACATGTCTATTGTGTAAAGTACAGAAATGTTTTGAAATCTTGAAACATTTGACAAGTACATGGGAGTTGGCATTTTATATAAATAACACCATGATCAGAGGAATCATTTGTTCAGCTTGGGACCAAATCATTAAGTAAAACGTTCCTGCACAACCTAGTTGTCCACAATGTCTCGTTTGTTTTCACATGTATACATTTATTCTTATATCATACTGTTATTTTTCCAATGTTATATGATTGGTAGTTTTCATGTTGTCAAATCAGAATAGTACAAAAAGTCATTGAAACCATTTTATAAGTCACAAAAATATTTCCTTAACTTGAATCCAGGAGAAAGGTAGGCTTAATGTTTTTTTTATCATTTCATTGTCATACCATTCTACTGTAAAAGGGGCCCGGGTGGCTCAACGAGGTAGTCGTTGGATCTAACAGCTCATACAAGCTTATCACCAATACGGCATGGGTTCGCGCTCAGCTTTGTAAATTACAAAAAGGGTGCACTCGACTTGCAGCCGCAAGTGATAAAGTTTACCAGTTGGTTGCCCAGGGTCGGTGGTTCTCTCCGGTACTCCGGCTTCCTCCACCACTAAAACTGGTCGCCATGATATAGCTGAAATATTGCTGAAAGTGGCGTTAAACACCAAAATTCAAATTCTATTGTAAAATGAAGAAATTTGGGGAACTTGTAATAATTAGTCAAAGTTTGCAGTATTATCAGAGCTGTGTGGATTCCTTTTACATTTTGGCATTGTTAAATCCCGATCTGTATAGTGGTATATACTTGAAATTAAATAATATAGTTTCCAATGCTAAAAGATGCATATCTATGTATTTTTTTATTTATTCTTCACCTGACTCCAAGAGTCATGTGAGGTATTGCTATCACATGGTGTATGTCGTCGCCGTCCGTAAACATTTACACTTGAATCCTCTCTGAAACAACTGGGCCAATCGGAACCGAAATGGCTATGAATGTATAACCGACACATTTGGTACCTCGGAAAATGTAATTCTCGAAATTCTTTATTTCAATATTTCATATTTAATTTTGTTTTATAGTTCATTATTATTTCAATTTTTAAACTTTTGTTTTACATGTCAAAATAATCTCTTTATGTGTATAAATAATTAAGGCAGTTTATCCCCAACTTTTGTCAAGATTGTGTCTCAAAGTTCAGAGGGAAATTTATTCAATTACCACTTATTGTTTATCTGTCACAACTAAGCTTTTAATCATTTATAATTTAGTTAATCTTCGATATAAGAACTCCAGGCTATAACCAAATTGCTATATAAACCGCCATTAGGCATATTTATCATTAATCCTGTCTATCAGTCATTTTTAATTATTCTGTTTGATATTTGTATTATTGTTATTATTGTGATCTTCAGTTTTGTTGCTGACCGTTGAAATACGGCTGTAAATAAAATATGGAAAACTTCTAGCGATTTTGAATCTTTGTTACGACAAATAGCTAGTTCCCCAGAAATACGTTCGTGTGATATCGGGTAGCAAAAGCCCCGGTCACACATGCTTATTGGCATTCTCTATCCAGAGTTGTCGTTCCTGCTACGCTACACGACATCTCTGTCAACGCTCATTTTACAAGATTCTTGTAAAACTTAGAAACAGTAAAAAAAATGTACTTAAAATTGTTTTAATTATTGTAAATATCAATAAAGACGAAAATAATTCACTCATTTCAAATCAATTCTCTCTTAAAAATGATTTTACCCCCCCCCTTTCTTGGAGAACTATTTTGCGGAGGTAAAAATTAAAAAGTTAAAAACGATCACAAATCATTTTTAAGAGAGAATTGATTTGAAATGAGTGATTTATTTTCATCTTTATTGATATTTACAATAATTAGAACAATTTTAAGTAGATTTTTATACTGTTTCTAAATTTTACAAAAATCTTGTGTAATGGGCGTTGACAGAGATGTTGTGTAGCGTAGCAAGGAACGACAACTCTGGATAAAGAATGGCTTATTGGATGGTCCTCTGCAAATACACAAAAGACACAAGACGCCCAAATATGTCGTCAGAGATGTTTTTGGTTTTTGTATGTGAAGCGTATATTTTTCAACCAATCTTGATTAAGTTTTTTTCTTTTGTTCCTAATAAAATTGTCTTGGAGTATGCCAACAAATTGTTTATGGCTCATTCTAAGATATAAGAGGGTCAAAATGGTATCAACACTCAAAATTTTGAATTTTTATTTTATATTCGATTTGAATAGATTCCCTATGAAATGTCCTGTCTACGTTAGTCAATGAGAGTAGCCATCATAGCTTCTGAGATAAAAGGGGTAAAAAAAGGACAAACACTCGGTCAAAGTCCGATTTATGTGCAGTTCCCTTTGAAAAAATCCTTTCTGAAAGGTTCCCCACTGATTCGTTTTAGTTTAGCCATTTCGGAGATATGAGAGGAACAAAAGGATCCAACGGCCAAATTATCATTTCTGTTATTTTAATGGGTTAAACATTAACATATGTGAAATAAAATATTATTTTTCTCAAATTTATAATTGATTGAATTGTAGGTGAGCGACAAAGGCTCAGGTAAGCCTCTAGTTTTTTTAATAGTGTGTATGTCTGTCAATCAGCAGCTCTTTCTCTCTCTTTATATAATTGCTCATTTTGCCACACATGGCCCTTGATTTATAATAAAGAATTTTTATTTGTATTTTCGTTGCGTTTGTCATGTTTTCTGTATTGTGTAAAAGTAAGGACGTACTAGATTATACGTCCTTGGAGACAGAATGGGACACGGGCCACAATAAATATGTTAATTTCAAGCATTTCTTTTTGTCAATAAATCGATAAATCGATCAGATACAAGTTTTCAGCTTAGAACGTGTTTCCCATTACAAGCATATAAAGAACATCAGTTGTATACATGGATATACTAAGATGTGAACTGTCTAAGACTGTCATTAATACAAAGTTTGAGTGCACGATTGTTTTTTAACGCCAAATGAGCTATATTCTTTTAACTATATCTTGGCGAGAACAAGTTAAAATCTATGAGATTATAAGATGTCCGCTTTGTACTAAACGAACACAGTTAGTTGGATTTGTATAGCTCATTGAAGCAACAGTTCGCTGGTAGACATGTCGCTCCACTCGGACACATTATCCGGATTCCGAGTCTGCCAATCTTTGCTCTCACCCTTAAATGCTGCGTTCCTAACGATAAGTAGTGAGTGAGTGATTGTTGTTTAACGCCAATTCAACAATTTTCAGATATATCATGGCGAGAACAAGTTAATTTTCAATGAGATGGTGACGATGAGGTTCGTTTTGTTCTAGATCAACACGCTTAATCGGTTTTTTATAGTGTTAGCTCACTGAAACAACAGTCCGCGGGTAGACATGTTGCTCCACTTGGACACATTCTGATTCTGAACCGACCAATCTTTGCTGTTTTTCCTTAATGCTGCGTGCTTAGCGGAGAAGCAACAAATACCAATTTTATAGTCTTTGGTTTGACCCGACCGGGGCTCGAACCCACGGTCTACCGCACTCGAGGCGAGCACGCTAACCATCACGCCCACCGATATTATGCGGTTCTAACGATAAGGCACAAACTGCCAATTTTATAGTCTTTGTTTTGACTCGACCAGTTATTGATAATTCACTTGGCAACACTGAATATACCTCCGACAGACCTTGCGAAAGAGGAAATCCTGGACAATCCCATGTGTTTTATTTGTCTTCAGAATTTCAACCAACAATGAAGAGGCTGACTGAATTTCCCTTCACACTACTGGATATAGAAATTGCATACAAACGGCGCTATATTGTTAGGTATTCCAACTGCTCCACGAATCCTCTTAATAAATCATGAACATCTATAAGAGGTCAGAACGAGTGACACTAGCTGCTCCATGGATGGTGTGAATTCTGAGAACTTCTAATGATCTGTTAGAGTACATACAATCGAGGTCCATATCTTCGTGCAATGACACTAAAACAATTGGCTTCTCTGTCATTTACACACCTATTCTCACTCTAATATAACAGACAGATTTCAACTTTGTGTCATAAAAAAAGAATGATCAACGTAGATCTATACGAAATATTTTGCTTATGAAGGGACAATCTAAGTTTGGAAAAACCACTGATTCAAACAAAAAGCTATCTGAAACTGACATCTATAAAATGCTCGAGCTTTTTTTTCATTAACATATTTGTTATGCTTGGTTTACGTGTTTTTCAAGAAAGTCGACATTCCTATGAGTACCAACTGTGCTCGTCAACTTGTTCCTTTTGTATGAAGCATACTTTATGCAGGGGATGAGGCAGACTTTATGCAGGGGCTTCTGAAGAAAAACGAAAAGAATCTAATCCCGTGCTATAATTTCAAGTTCCGATACATTAATGTCCTTTCACTGAAAATTTCCAAGTTTGGAGACCATGTTGATTGCGTCTTTCTCATTAAACGAAAGGATACCCCAGATACAGCTATGTCTGCTTCATACATTGACCTACATCTAGAAATTGACAGTGACCACCGTTTAAGAACGGACTTTACGACAAAGGAGATGTTTTCAATTTTCTCTGAGAACATTCCATTATACCCATTTTGCATGCGCAAGTTGTCCTGGAAATAGTCAAACACTCAAACACGATGTGGGGACGGTCCTCAAAATCGGAATTCACCGGTATTTTCTGTACGATCACGCCTTACATGCAGCACTACACAGTGATCACTGTTGTCATATAGTGTGTCCAAAACGAGGGCAATAATGATTTATAGTTATTACGGCAGCATAATGTGTCAATAATCGTTTTCGACACAAAATTACGATGTGTCGTATGGGGACAGAGAAGTCCCTATAGCCAGTAAGGGGGGACAGAGATCAACTTTGCAAAAACGGTAAAATTATTACAGCTGTTCTACCCTTTTAACGTTCACAATGGTTTACATTTCGTATTTAAACAACATACTGTTATGTTTATTCCCGTTCCAACACGATAAGACACACTGAAATTGTGTGTTAATTGTTTTATTTACAACAATTTTCAGTTAGTGGACATAATTATTTGTCACCTGTGATTTTTTCCTATATATACTGAAGGGAAAAAGAAGCACAGAGTCAACATTTAGGTGATTTAATATTATTTATTCGAATGTTTTTTTCAATATTAATTTTTAATCAACAAGTTTTTAAAATTTCATTAGATTTGGATCAATAATTCATGAGTATTTGAAACCAATTTAACAATACCCCCAAATATGTTAAAGTGAAATCGATTAACTCGTCAATATCTCGTATGCCCCCTTCGCGCATCTGTTACAGCTCGGATTCTCCTGTGCATGGAGTTCATCAGAGCATTTATCCTTCTCATGGGGATATTATCCCACTCTTTCAACAAGACAGCCCTTAATTGGTTGCGAGTAGCGGGGGCATTCCGACGCCCCTTTACTCTCCTGTCCAGTTCGTTCCATAGATGTTCGATTGGGGACAAATCTGGACTGTACGGATGCCAATCGAGTGGGTTAATCTTATGATTGGCGAGAAAATCTTGACAAACTCTGGCTACATGGGGCCGGGCGTTATCCTGCTGGAAAATTAGGTGATGCTGTTGCACAAATGGAACTGCAACCGGCCGGAGGATTTCATCCCTATATCTTACGTCTGTTAAATTACCGGCTATCACAATCAACGGCGACTTTAAAAAGTGAACCGCGACTCATCTGTGAAAAAGACCCGTCTCCATTGCCTCATTGGAAATTGTCTGGGACCATGTGCCGCCAAATTGCAACATAGCCATACGACGCGCGCGACGTGCAAGAGTGAGAGGAAAACCAATGTAAGGTCGACGAGCTCGCAGACCAAGCTCGCGCAATCGGTTTCTCACAGTTTTTGGGTGAATGTGGCGATTATGATTGCCTACCGTAGTTAAAGCGGTTTCAGTGGCAGTAATGTGGCGATTACGCAGGTGGGCAAGACGAATAGCCCTGTTTTGACGTGGCGTCGTTACGCGCGGACGATCGGCAACCCTTCCAGTATCTCTCAGACGACGGACAAGACGCTCTATGGTGGAAACATTCACACCAAGTTGCAAAGCAACTTGTTGTTGCCTTTGACCTTGCATTGGCAATGCAATAGCCTGACCCCTCTGAACTTCCGTCAGCCGTGGCATGATTACAAGTGATTCAAATTAACTTTAAATAGTGGAAAGCGATGTGTATAAAGTGGTATGACACGATGTGTTGACGAACTTGTTATCATTATTCTGCACGTGTTATTTGCTTTTTATCACTTTCTCTGTGTCACATGATACCTTTCACGGTTGAGTAACTTTAGACACCGATTTTAGTGCACACTGACCAAGCCACTCGTCTGCCCAGTTTTCGTAATTTTACGTCACGCAGTTAAAAAATAGGAGCATATTATGTTACCCTGCGTTTCTTTTTCCCTTCAGTAATATGAAACGACAATTTAAACAAAAAATGTTAAGTCATTTCTTATCCAATTTCAATAAAATTTTCACCAATATTATTTAGTTTTATTGTTTATTTGGACAAGATACAAGATACAAGATTGTATTGGTCCAAATTAAAGGGACATAATCTGCAGTTTTAAAGAATCAGCAAGGTAAATTTTAATGTAATAGTTAATACTTAGGTATATGGAATTGTGACACAAAAAATTAAAGTTTGTGATTAAACCATTGATCATTTTAAAACTGCACCTAAAATATGTCCAAATAAACAGTAAAACTGTACATGTATAATATTCTGTGTTTAATGGTGAACATTTCGTTTGAAATTGTATAAGAAATGAGTTAAAAAAATTTTTTTTTTAAACGTGGTTTTAAGTGACGAATAATGATGTTCACTAACTGCATTTCATAGTCAACATCGTCATTTTGGTTTTATATCTGGTATCATGTTATCATCCAAGTACATTATCTTTTGGATTTGTAAAATTGCAAATTGTAATGTTATTAAAATACTTAAATACCATGTATTATGGAAGTCTTCATTGGAAATCTTTGTAACTCTAACAGCCAAGGGCAGTAAGAACTACTGATATACATGTACATATGGAACTTTCTTTAATAGTAAACTTTTGAATTTCATACAAAAATCTTAATATTATCCAGTGACAGGATTGAATCGAAGTTACAGCTATTTTATGGTCACCTTTAGATACGATAACGTAACCCTCATTCCGCTTGTGCTCCATTTAGGGTTACGAATCGATCTCATTCAACGTATGGGAGCAAATTAAAATTTTCGTTCCGTGAATATTTCAACTTTCTTTTTACATATCTGGTCATATCTTATTATTCCCAACAATTTTTAAGTAATGGTGATACGAAATAAGTGTTGCAATCCCTGTTTCTATCTTCAAGACCGGTTTCGTATTTGAAAATTGTTACTTGTCCGCCATAACACCTTACGTAGACTCTCGCGATGGTCGGAGCCTATCCCTATATGCCAAATATAGAAAACTGTTACTACGAGAAAGTCGATTTTACTATAAAATTGATCCTAATAAGGATATTCTCAAAAACGAGGCAAGTGCGCGTGAACTAGCAACTTGTAAACAAAATGTCGGACAGAAAGAAGATTTCATGCATTCAAATTTTCAGATGGATACAAGTCTACCATGGATTGCTGCAGCGATTATTTAACACCTCAAGGTTTACCTAAATATATTTATCTTTCACCTCCGTTAATTTTTCCAACCACTTACAACGGAATTAGGACAAAAAACCGCCCGGTGTGAATTACTCCGGGCGCTGCTCCCATACGTTGAATGGGATCGATTCGTAACTCTAAATGGAGCACAAGCGGAATGAGGGTTACGTTATCGTATCTAAGTGACAAGGCCTTGTGACAGCAGCATGGGCAACCGATTTGAAACAGTCGAGAAAAGTTGTTGTGTTTTCGAGTTCGATCATGTAGTGATCCATCAGTAGTCTTGAAAACCCTCCTTTTAACCTTTCTGTTACTTTTATTGTGGCGTACAACCATGCATGAAAATGTGCAACAGACGTACCGGTAATGAAAATTTAAATCAAGTCGGGACTAAAATTGGACCGGTTCCGGATGTATACCGAACATTTCCGGATTTCACGCAATGTGTGTTTGTTTTTTATTTTTGGCAAATTTTCAAAACCTACGCGCGCGGGTGATGTTAAACGTAGAATTTATTTAGGATGGCCTTTACTCAAGAGCCAAATAAATACATTTTTATGTGTACGTTGTTTCGAATCATTTCCATTCCGTCAAAATTTTGTTATTTTCGTCTGCCAGATCACGTGATTTCGATGAAACTGCTGGTCCAGAGCTTCCGGTGTCAATGTACACAACAAAAACTCCAATCGATATGTGCCGTTTTAACGTTCGATTCTCAAGTTAAAAATATCTTAACATTTTCTGTAAAAGACAGATATCAATTAAATTATTTTATTTGTAATATGATAAATATAGATTATAACATGGCCATTTCCATATCGGTCCCGGTATCATCCCGAGACTTCCATATCAGCCCAAGGCGATAGCCGCGGGCTGATATGGGTCGAGGGATGATACCAGGACCTATATGGAAAAGGCTATGTTATAATCTGTTTATCACATATTTAACCATGACTGAAATAAATAAATTGTAAATGAATAAATGAATTTATGCTTATTCGTAAACATAACAACAAAATATCAATAACGTGTAAAAATCAACAAAATAATTCACCGTATTTTTCACAGGTATTGAACATAACTTTTCAATAATTATAAATCAGACTTCCAATTCTTATCATTTGTGTAATAAAAAAATATTGTCACATTTCCCTGGATAATTGAGTATGGGAATTGTGTTATTTTGGAGTTGGGCAAAATGGGAGCCAAAACGATAACGGTTTGCTTATTAGAGTTATTATTAGTAACCGTTGACAGCTGAACAGAGTTATTACTGATGAAAATTAGAGTAACTGTTTTATTTTCATAGTTCTCAATAGTCGATACGATGACGTAATATCAACATTCGCCATCATTAAGATATCTACTGATGGAAGCTTGGATAAATTTCAATGAATCGGGTTCGTAATCCTGTTTGAATTTCGCGCACGCTGAAAAAAAATCTTGCCAGGTGCATGTACATCTCCTCGACCCCAATATATTCAGGATTACGATGTTCTCCCACTGTTGATAACCAATCCTTGCATATCCTTATGTTACTCTCAGTTTTACGTTTTGTATTGATATTTTTCCTCTCCGTTGTATCGGTTTTTTGTATGATGTTTGCTTACTTGTCACAATGACGTCATCGACGCAGGGCACAATAACCGGTTATTTGCCCCGGGCACTGATATGGATCGTCATCGTTTATCACACATGCAAAACGGTACGGATAACGTACAAATATGTGATAGGTGTTACCTAACTTGGGACGAAGTCCAATAATTTTTTTAAACAATATATCGGGGACCAAACTCCGGACAGTTTTCGTATCCGCTACCGAACATGGTTCATAACCGGAAATAGTAAATAAACTTTATTGTACTATAGCTTTAGTTTGCACATTTTGTTGTTCATGTGCGATGCTTTATTCACGAGAAAAGCCGTCATTAGTTTTATACATGATAAAAATTATAAACATTGTCGGTCATCTTTGTTTATGGTTGTCAAGGACTACTTCACGCTCTATCTCGCGATATTTTGAACAGGCATATGGTTCCACTTCTCACGAGAGCTGCAACTTTATTTTTTTTTCTACATCCTTAATTGTACCCGTTCTTGATTTTATTTATACAATATGTCGTTTTTAGTACTTTGATACTCGTGCCCCTACAAGAGCAATTTTTTACTGCATCGAATTTTTTGCAGAAACCCACTGTGGCTGTACATGTATTGCTTCCGGTATGTCATTTCCGGTGCATGAAAATTTAGTCATTAGTATATAGAAAAAATTGCTATTTCTACCATAGTTGGGACTTCGTCCCATATCAAAGACTTCAACGCAGAGACAAATAATTCTTTAAAATTAAATTTGTTTTCTTTCTTTATTTGCAGCTGTCAGCATGAAAGGAAAACGATCTGCCTTTATGTATATATTTCTTATATAAGACAGATAGTGGGGTACCGAACACCAGTATTTATTCAGCGGTTTCCTTGGCGTCTCCATATTACAATTACTTATAATCTACCGCATCTACGACTATGATATGCTGACGTTGTCACAGTAATAGCGTAAACACCGGAAGTCGCCTGCCTATTTGTTCAGATGTCAAGACACGAAAAAGACGGAACGTGGTCGGAATTGACATGATTCGAAACAACCGAAAGGTTTTTATATTTATCAATAATTTTATGAATATGAGGTTTTCTAGTTTCCTCTAAAAATTTTTACATGACATGAGGAAGGGAATTTCATCTTCAACTTCCTCACTACATAGTTTACATATTCTTTCAGATACTTTAATTTTTTTACGTCTGCCCTTTTCAATTTCCAATTTATGCATTCCTACCCTAAATTTGCATAATATACTTCTATTATAAAAGTTGTCCATTCGTAAATATGGTTCAAATCCAAATTTTGGTTTAAACAAACGGTAAGTTCTCAGTTTATTACTTTGTAATGGGTTCTGACGACTGTCATTAAACAGTATATATATAGAAGGTGTGGTTTTTTATGCTATGATGTATCAATAGGGATATTATTTCGCTTTCGAGACGACTCGTCCATAAACCAACTCGGCCATATACCGATTCGTCCATAGACCAATTCGGCCATACTTTTTATAATGATATATACCTAATAGCGTCATTGTTTTGTAGTATTCTTAAGAGTTGTTAGTAGTTTACATGGTTGTAGAAAAAGGTTTTGCCACCTATATTTAAAGCTATATGATAATGTCACATGAACGATGAACAATCTCTATGCAGGGTTCTCGTTTCTGCTACGACTGTGATGAAGAGGTGGATCTAATAGGAGCAATATTGAGTAAGCAGGATAATTATTTATTGTATTCTATACAATAAGGCCAACTAAAATAATAGGTGTGGTTAAGGTAACCCGACCGACCCTATTTTGAAACGCTGATACTAACACACTTTATTGCTAAAATGAAGAATAATTTAATATGATATCCATTAACTGTTCACAAAAGCTTCAGTTCATATAACTACTAAACTCGGGGAAAATACCTCCGCGAAAAAAAGAAGCATGTTTCTTTTAATGTGACAAATAAAATCATAAAATATCAATTATTTTCATTAAATATAGTCTCTTCAATTTCCTTTTTCATAAAGCATGTAATTTTACACCTGAAATGTTCAGTGACATCTACGGTAACTAAATTTGAACATTGCCATTACATCCTATGCGGTGATACTGCACAATATAGCAAAGTTTCTTTATCTGCAGTTTCTGTTTCTGATGAATAATCCTAACCTAGCCAGGCAATGATCAGTGATAACATAGAATATGAAATTAACACACAACCACTACCCAGTAAGGTATATATATTTTTTTAGACAAAACAATAGCCCACCCCTTGGAGAAGTGCCATTCTCTAAAGAAGTATGTCAATAAGGCCAAATAAAATAATAGGTGTGGTTAAGGTAACCCGACCGACCCTATTTTGAAACGCTGATACTAACACACTTTATTGCTAAAATGAA
>MJUT01021442.1:76909-94638 GCA_002080005.1 Gigantidas platifrons | reverse complement strand
TTAAAATAAATATTTTGACCTGGGGTATGTTGAAAATAAATATTTTGATCTCGAAGATGGAGAATTTTTTTTTTTAATCCCTCAGATTTACTCTAATCCAGGATCGAAAATAAACTGCGCTTACAAAGGCATGTTTGTAACATGTTTGTCCGTTTGCGACCCATCTTTTTTATTGTGATGCGTAGGCAAATTATGTTATATCATTTTGAATTGTTTCAAGTTATTTCAGTAGATACATGCAAACAATTTAAAAAAAATAAAATATTTCTTTGATATTGCAATAAAATAATCTTGATAGGGGCATTTTTACCTGGGTAGGTAGGGAAAGGGCAAACAACCATAATTTTAATTTAGGACTTAAACTTGGAAGCCCGGGGGGGGGGGTGTAACTTGACAGCTTTTTTATACGGATGTGCGGCTGGACATTCAAGTACCCTACCCATTCATATACCTCCCGGGTTTGAAGAACCATACCCATTCATACACTAACCTTTTCAAAAATACAACCAATTCATATACCAATTGTATTTCTGAAGTAGTTCAACTGACATGACTGTTTAGGAAATAAAAAAAAAACCAACAAAGTTTATACAAAAGGAAACAAATTATATTAAAATTAAATTTTACCATAAATTTTGCCATCCATTTTGCAGTCGTATAAAAAAATGTTACTAGTGCTTGATTATATTTTATCATTTATTCATGCGGACAATACCTTTTTTTCATTTTGCATGGTTGAATTTGAAAGGATTTGAAATAATTTTGTCCATAAATGCATTGTACAGTGTATATATGTTTGGATTACATGGAGATTTGTCGGTGGACCAATTGGTTATAGGAGAAGACACGGGCTTGAATTCATGAGAATTTGCTGTTTTTATTGATTTTTGCAATTTACTATCCAAGGCCGTATACACACAAATGTTTTGGTAATATGGCCTTTAATAGTAAAATTGAAACAACAAGAAAAAAAAAAACAAAAAAACACACAACAAAATAGTAAAATTGTAGAAATCAATAAAATCACAACATTCTCATGAATTCAAGCCCGTGTGATCTGCCCGGGGTCGCTAAAACAGAGGATATTTTTTTCTCTCGAATGGTTCTAAGTGAACGAAAATGTCCCAATGCATAATTATAGCTTTATAAAGAGGTTCATATACACGTGTGTGTTTAGATCTATACCATCATATTACACTTTTTTCTCAAGTTTTAATAGCTTTTTTTTTTTTATTTATAACTCGTCAGACCCTTTACAAATTAAATAGCGGTCCATTTAAAGCTTCGTATTTTTGCTTTTTTATATTTTATAGCTTGGTGGGTGTATAAAACGAAATGGATAACAATTCTTTCAAAGTGACTGGTCAGATACTCGAACTTTAATTTGTAATAAGTTCTATTGTATTTCTTCACAAATTTAAGAGGTATACCCTTTGTCTATTTTTATACGACCGTCTAGAGACGGGCCGTATTATGTGATTGGGCATGCGGGCGGGCGTCCACACAGGTTTCCGCACAATAACTTTAGTTCTGTATATTGGCTCTTTACCAAACCTGGCCACTTGATTCCCCTGTGGAAGGGTAAGAACCCTATTTATTTTGGGTTCATTAGGTCAAAGGTCAAGGTCAGCGTTAATATAAATAGAATTGTTGACAAGAGGATCGTTTCCGCACGATAACTTTAGTTCTGTATATTGGATCTTTACCAAACTTGGCCACATCATGGATTCCCCTGTGGAAGGGGAAGAACCCTATTTATTTTGGGGTCATTACCATTATACCGTTTGTTAATTTATATAGACGGGCGTATTTTGTGATGCACACAGACATTTCTTGTTTAAAATGCATTCTATTAAATTCTTATATCCCATGATCAGGGTTTATTTGTAAAAAGAACCACATGCATATGGTATTGTATTCTAAACAAAGCACAAAAAATATGTACGCTCTCAACCAATGAATCACCTATTGCATAATTCTTAGCAGGAGTTGTACTTAATAGGTATACATACGATTTGATGATACATATTTGCATATTGATTATTACTAGTTACTGTTCTTTTTTTCAGAAACGTTAAATGCATTGTTCTTTATTCAATACATTGTTCAATGGGTCTCCTTTTGTATTTTAGCTCACCCGACTAAACAGTTAGGGTGATTTTGTGCCATCACTTGTCCGTCATCCGTCGCCCGTTAATATTTCACATTTGGATCTTCTTGAGAACCACTGAGCAGAATTAAACCATGCTTGGCAGAGGTGTCCACTATGAGGTCCTATCCTACACCAATTTTGCTACGTTTTATGCCGATTCGTTAAAAATGGTCATCAGGAGACATTGGAAACATTGTTAGTTTTTCAATAATCTTTTTTCAAGAACTACTGAAGCGATGGTATGGAAACGTGATTTGTATGTTAATTTTAAGGTCATTGACAGGTCTTGTTACTTTTTGAGCCCATCGGAAATTCAAAATCGTTGCCAGCGTTTACCATATGTAAAGCAACATTTTCATGGTCTACTTGAAAACCACTGAACAGAATTCAACCACTCTTGGCAGAGGTGTTCACTATCATATCCTACGCAAGTGTTGTTACTTTTCATGCCGATTCGTAAAAAATAAATAAAAGAAGAATGTGTCTGGGGACACGGAGTTACCCGCTTTCAGCTAAGTGGGTCTAACTTCCAAGCCGTATATGGCATCTGGCTGAAATTGAACTTGATCTGCATATTATGGTTGTAAACATTGTCTTAAAATTTCAGAGTACTTTACAGGTGATAATGCTTTATATGCCGATCGGAAATTCAAAATGGTCGACAGCGCAGGTCAAAATTGCTTTGAAAACCTATGAATTACATTTTCGTCACCTCCTTGAGAACCACTGAACATAATTCAACCAATTTAACTTTGAGGGTGTTCACTATGAGGTACTACACAAGTGATGTTACTTTGGTGCAGATCGATAGGAGATTTTGAACACTCTGATTGATCGATATTCAAGAGCCACTGAAGGCATTGTCGGGGGAAATTTATTAAAGTAGTCATCCTCCTCACTACCTCTCTTTCTCTCTCCTTCTTCTCCATCCTTCTCCTCACTGGCTCTCTCCCTCCTTCCTCTCAGTCATCCTCCACACTACCGCTCTCCTTCTTTCCTCTCAATCCTGCTCCTCACTACTTCTCCCCCTGCTTCCTCTACCTCATTCCTATCCATCCTCCTCACTACCTCTCTCCCTCCTTCCTCTCAGTTATCCTCCTCATTACCTGTCTCCCTCCTTCCTCTCAATCTTCCTCACCACCTCTCTATCCTTCATTCCTCTCAATCCGCCACCTCATTACCTCTCTTCTCTTTCATGTTATATTATCATCCACCTCATTACCTCTGTCTTTCTTCCGTCTCAATCCTCCTTATTAACTCTTCCTCACTGCTTTTCTCCCTCCTCCATCCTCTTCCTAATTACCTCTTCCCGTCCTTCCTCTCCATCCTCCTCCTCACTACCTATCTGTCTCCTTTCTCTCAATCCTCCTCACTACTTCTCTCTCATTCCTCTCCATCCACTTCCTCACTACCTCTCTCCCTCCTCCTCAGTACCCCTCTCTCTCTTTCTCCGTCCTTCTCCTCACTGGCTCTCTCCCTCCTTCCTCTCAGTCATCCTCCTCACTACCGCTCTCCTTCCTTCCTCTCAATCCTCCTCCTCACTACTTCTCTCCCTCACCACCTCTCCATCCTTTATTTCTCTCAATTCGCCACCTCATTACCTCTTCTCTTTCCTGTAATATTATCATCCACCTCATTACCTCTGTCTTTCTTCCGTCTCCTTCCTCCTTATTAACTCTTCCTCATTGCCTCTGTTTCACTACTTCCTCATCATTATCCCCCTCACTATCTCCATCCTTTTCCATATTGACTCCCTCCCTAATTCCTCCCCGTCATCCTCCTTATTTTATACCTCTATCTCTCCTTCCTTTCCATCATCTTTTTACAATTCTCCCTCCGTCCCCTCTATCTTTCTCTTTATATTCCTTCCTTCCTGCCCTCTTCCTCATACCTGTCAGTTGTGCCTTCCAGCACTTAGGAAACTTCAGTTTTTCTCACTTGCACTAAGGAAGATCGCTTTATCACTCAAAAGTGTTTTTCCCATCCTTTCTTCCTACCTCCTTATCCGTTCTCACTCCATGTTCATGCTTGCCTTAGTTATTACTATCATCATTGTTGATACCCTCTTTCGTCCACATTTAACTATTATGTCTTCCACCATATACATGTATAGAAGTGTACACAAGAAAACCCCTATTAAAATAGGAGAGGGGGAAAAACTAGTATGGGGGGGGGATGAGTATGTGTTAACACATACTTGGTTTTCCGGGGGGAAAATTCAATATATACTAATTTTTCCGGGGGGAAATCTCAGTATATACTAATTTTTCCGGGGGGAAAAACTGAGTATGGGGGAAAAATGAGTATGTAACACCGGTTCACACATTAGTATGTATATAATGTTCGGTGGTTTCAGGATATATTCCCGGTTCACTGTTCGCAGAAATTGTTAAGAGAAAGATTATACTTGAATAAATGTTCATTGAAACTACTTAGTCCAAGTTGAAGTCTGGTGTGGGTATTTTGTTTCATGACCATGTCCAACGGAGTTAGTGTTCTGTCCATCAGTTTGTTGGAGTATTAATTTTAAGACTAGGAACTAATTTGGCGGATAAAACATCTTTGGGTAGACTATTCCAGTCTCTAATAGTCACTGGGGAACTAATTGTATGTATGACAGTTTTAACCCTTATAGGAATCAAAGAGGCATTAAACACCATAACCCCAAGAGTTTCTTTAATGATTTTACTGCACCTTGTTATTCGACAGATGAAACATTCAAATGTTTGGACCCATACAACCAGCTTAAACTCCCCCCCTCACACTTTTGTCTTTATTGCAATGGCTGTCCCCAGCCAGGAGATCTACTAGAGATTCGTGTGATAGGGGTAACGATTTTTTCTCTTTCTATGGTTTTTCTAGTGTGGCATCGGTTTTTTTTTTCTATTATATTTTTAAGTATACCAACAGGACCATATTTTATTTTGTTTTTCTATTATATTTTTAAGTATAACAACTGGACGGTATTTTATTTTTGTTCTTCTAATAGATTTTTAAGTATGCCAACTGGACGGTATTTTATTTTTGTTTTTCTATTATATTTTTAAGTATACCAACAAGGTGGTATTTTATTTTTGTTTTTCTATTATATTTTTAAGTATACCAACCAGACGGTATTTTATTTTTGTTTTTCTATTATATTTTTAAGTATACCAACAGGGTGGTATTTTATTTTTGTTTTTCTATTATATTTTTAAGTATACCAACAGGGCGTTATTTTATTTTTGTTTTTCTATTAGATTTTGAAGTATCCCAACAGGACGGTATTTTATTTTTGTTATTCTATTAGATTTATAAGTATACCAGCAAGGCGATATCTTATTTTTGTTTTTCTATTGTAGTTTTAAGTATGCCAACAGGGTGGTATTTTATTTTTGTTTTTCTATTATAGTTTTAAGTATGCCAACAGGATGGTATTTTATTTTTGTTTTTCATTTTATTATCTCTATCTTTATCTTTACAATATCAACATATCTCACGTGACTAATAAACTGATTCACTTCCTGCTAGAAAAAAGATTTGAAGTATGAAGATTTGCTGTGACATATTTTGATATAATTACAGGTATGGAAATATATTTTGCGCAGAGACGTCTTCCTTTGCGTCATTTGACTGTATATCAAAAAGGGACACCGGAAACGTCATCCATGGTGTCAGTTGACTGTGTATGTCAAAAAGGGGTGTGTACACAGACATCGACAGTATTTATCATTCGGTCACTGACAAAGTAATCACAGGTCTACAAATATCATTCTACCTAACTTATATGGGGAGTTGTGACAGTTGGAAAGAGGAATAATATGGATGTAGTCCTATAATATATCGTATCTCGTGGGGGGGAAGGGGTACTTCCTACATAAATATATACAGAGAAGTCCTACTAGAAATGTAAGTCTACAAATACATTTTATGTATTACTCTTCCAAGTTGTAGGGTAAGTCCTTAACAACTGGAAAGAGGAATAAAACGGACACAGGGCCTATAATATATCGTATCTCGTGCAACTGACTGGAAAAAGGGGGAAGGGCTACTTACTGTACAAAGATATATAGAGAAGTGCCACTGGAATGGTTAGGTCTACAAATATCATTCTACCAAACTTTACGGTATATCCTTAGCAACTGGAAAGAGGAATAGTATGGAAATATCATATCTCGTGCAACTCACTAGGGATGGTGTGTGTGTAAGGGGACGGTATGTCCTATATAAAGATATATACAGAAGTGCCAATGGAATGGGTACGTCTAGAAATATCATTCTATCAACTGTACGAAAATCCTTAACAAATGGAAAGAGGAATAATAAGGATACAGGGCTTATGGTATATTCTCTAGGGAGGGTGTGGGAAAGGGGGATACTTCCTATATAAAGATATATACAATAGCAGTCAGAAATCTCATATATTCAGTTATTGATAAGTAATTTACATTGATTAGATTTTATCGACAATTTCGCTTATATGAGATCTACTTTTTATTTTAAATACACTTAGTTGCTATCTAAAAGTGCTGCAAGTGTACGATGTTGCTAGATTTATTACCTCTCAATCTAATCTAATTACTTAATTCATTTCAGAAAAAAAATGTATTAGCATGCAGTAGGTACTCATAGTATGAATATGAGATTGATGACATTATATACATTTTTTGTATACATGTATATATTTATAAAACAAAACAAATTATAAACAGAATATCAATAAGTTAATTTAGTCATGTGAGAGGTAGAGTACCGATATTTGCAATCATGGTCCATCATATGTGAAAATATTATAGTTTAAAATGTTTTAACAAAAAAATTCAATTCATATTACTGTATTATTATTCAAATCGTTTGCTCCACTTAATAAAGGAATGTACTGCACGAAAAAGTTTTACATTTTGATTGTAATCAGAGGTTTCACTTCCATAAAGAATGGTTTGAATAGTAAATTCTATTATTTCCTTTCTGGTATATTAGTTCGATCCTTTCCTATGACAATGAATTCCTGTTGAATTAGAAAAGCCTTTAGTACCAATCAATAAAGTTTCTAAATATTTGCTGTTGAAATTATTAATAGTTCAGTGTTCAAGTCACGTGACCTTACTAAGTAAATATATCCAAATATAATACTATAAATTCCAGTTTTTATATAAACCCATAATTTCAGACTGGCTCCCCTCCAATTTGCTGCTCTTTATATACTATTGTTAATGAAGTCTCTAGAATATTCCAAAGTAAACATGCTGACTTAAATTTAAATGTTTGCATAAACAATATGCAGAAATATCTAGAACATATTAAAACTGAAGGTCAAAATTAAAAACTTGTAAACATCTTGACCTATTTTTGATAACATATTTGCAATGATGATGTAATATTATCAACAACAAAAATTTTCTGATGAACAAAATGATCAATCATATTTCTAATATACACATAGCACATATACTAGTTAAATGTTAAGGTGCAAAATCTACAGTTAGTTATATCTGATAATGGCCAAGCATCTTTTGTTAACACAGTTCTCTATGGAGAACCTTTTGTCAACCTTACTTATATCAAAACATCATGTCAACGGCCATTTTTTAATTGTAGACTTGATTGAAAGTGTTTTATAACAAGCATTGTAACTGATTCAGTTTCAGGATTAACTGGATTGGCAACACGTAACGAAATAGTATTTTAAGATGGCAGCTCTATACATGTACATTATTGCTTCCAATATTCGATGTTCGATGTTTTGTTTTCAGATACGTTGACATGGCAACAGCAACAACACAATATTGCAACATCTGTGAGCATGACAACGAATCTAAACTGGCGGCCATCTGGTGTCCAGAATGTGAGCAATTCCTGTGTACCAACTGTAACAGGCACCATGCAAGATGTTCATCAACGAAACAACATATCGTAATTTCCATGGAAAATTACCAAAAATTACCCAGTTCTATTCTATCTATAAAGAGCAGATGCAACAAACATGGCAATAAGTACGAATTATACTGCTCGATTCATGACTTCCCTTGTTGCGTTATGTGCATAAGAGATGATCATCGCCATTGCCAACTTATGCGTCCCATTCTTGAGGTAACAGAAAATGCCAAGTCATCGACGGCCATTGTGCAAATTGAAAGATATCTCAAATGCATCGATGCTGCATTTGAAAAAATGAGGTCAGATATCACAAAAACTATTTTTGATATAGATAAACAAAAAAGAAAATTTTTGTCCGATATTTCAGTCATGCGCAAATCACTTAACGACCATTTAGATAAAATTGAAAAACAAACAGTTGAGGAAATTGTGTCCGAAGAACAATATTTACAAGTACAATTAAAGAAAGTATTGGTTGCCATGGAAACCAAAAGAACTGACTTTGATAATATCCTACAAGATGTGAATAAAATAAAGAAATATGCTAGTGACCTGCAGACGTTTATAGGAGTACACAAAATCACGAGTGTTGTGGATGGAGAAGTTAAAAAACAGGAAGAGACATTCAATTATGACATTTTTGAACTGAAGCTTGACTTTTTATCAGAATTGGAATCTTTTGTAAAAGATGTTTCTAAATTTGGGGTTGTATCTGTTACAAAAAAGCAATGTAGTACCAGTCTTGAAGCTGAATTGCAACTGCAGATTCTACAGGAGAGCAAGCTGGATGTTACACCACAACTCACAAGAAAGGCGACTGTCAATTTTCAAATTGGGGTTAAGGGGAGTGTCCGTATATCAGGTTGTGACATATTACCTGATGGCAAACTTGTAATCGCTCAACAAACAGGCAAACGGTTGTTGATGTTTTCTAATTACGGAAATTACGAAAAAGACATTGTCCGGTTTTCAGGTCTCCCGTATGACGTTTCATACATAGGAGAAAACACTGTAGCTGTTACAATTTGGGACAAACATGAAGTCGTATTTGTAAACGTCATTACAAACACCATTACAAACACAGTAGATGTTGGCCATGAATGTTGGGGAACCGATTTCAACATGAATCGTCTAGCCATTCGAGTAATAGAAACATCTACATTAAGTCACATTATATATCTAGATCCTAAAGGTAAATTGATTGATCGGGTCAATATTCTTGTTAGAAGCGACACAAACATATCATTACGTGATGATACCATTAAGTGTACGGACTGGTGTACCAATACGATTTACTGTCATACTTTAACAGGACAACATATTTGGGCCTTCAAAGACGAAAACGTTTTACGAGCACCAAGAGGGATTGCCTTAGATAAATATAAGAACGTTTATGTGGCTGGTATGGCAACCAACAACGTTGTTGTGCTTTCACCTGATGGTAAAAACTACAAAGAAATCTTAACCAAAAGTGATGGGTTGAAAGAACCGTTTTCATTACGTATCAACATTGACCGTAGCGAGCTCCTGGTATACAATGAGAGTGGTCCAGCATTTCTTTTCTCTCTGCAATATATGTAAGCTTGTGCTACTAGACGTTATCAGGGCTGACAACGAACTAGTATTGCAGTATTGGTGAAACAGTAGTAAGCACTGCATAGTCCAGTCAATCTATAGAAAAATATAGCCAAACCTCAAACAAATTCCAAAAGAATTAAACTCTCGGGTTTCTTGTGTCAAAATGGCTTCCCAATGCCACATCAGGAGTCTATGAAAATCTAGGAAGGGGAGACTTTTTGTTTTGTGATTTTATAAACCCATCTCACTACTTCGACATCCATATTTTTTAAGAGATACAGTTGTAAATGTAGCAAAAAGACCATTCGGTGTGAGGGTAGTCATACAAATCATGAATCAAATCAATAAAACAACATGTTATCTTTGTGTGCCTTCTCTATTTAAGACAAAAATATACTAGTACCCTATCGAATTTAATAAATAGGTGTTGCAATAATAAAGAAACGATTCAAGTGTTTGATACTAAATTTTTTAACTTCTGTATAATGAAAACTTACATGTACTAATATTAATTACTATTTTGAAGGTTATATTTAAGCTAATTAATTAAACATTTGATCAGAAATGTGTTCAATTTTTCTGTCATGTTTGCGCAAGATATGTTTAATCACAAGTCAGCAATATTTCTGATCTATTCATGATGGAGAACATGTTAACAAACAATAAGAAGAGTTTGAAGATACCAAAAGGGTAATCAGCAGGACGGAGAAGGAAATTGCCAAAGGGAAAGGACGAACAACGATTTCCAAAGCAGTACACAGAAAACTGACGATCGAGAAACTCTAACCCAATTAAGAAGTGGGTATGAACTCAGGTGCCCCGGAAGAGTCGACAGTTCCTGCACCAACTAATTGCGCCCGTATTGTTTCTCTAGTTACACACTTGGTGATAAGTCATGTATGAGGAAAGGACCGGGAAGTGTTTACGACAAGTGGGATATATCCGTGGTAATTTGTGACACAGATATTCCGCAACGGTTATCCAAGTAATCGTTCCTAATTCAACTTGAGCAGTCGGAACCCTTGGTTCAATAGCTTCTTTGCTGGCAGCAACCCTCTGTCAAATCCTGACAAGAACCACAAACTCTGGAATATCGGATCAACTGAGAGATAAATCATGCGGTTGAAAGATGGCATCAATGGATGGGATGTCCTGTTTACAAACAACGAATCACGTGGCTAAAAACTCACACCAATGGATGGGATGACCTTTTCATAAATAATTAATCACGCGGTTAAAAGCGGGTACCTATGGATGGGATGTTCTGTATACAAAAAAGTAAACATTTGTTAAACTGCTGATACATATTTGTTTACAAACAAAGAATCACGTGTTTGCAAAGTGACACCAGTGGATGGAATGTCCTCCTTGTAAACAATAAATCACATGGCTAAAAAGGGGTACCTTAGGATGGGATATAAACGATAGATCACGGGTTTAAAAGGGGACACCTATGGGTGAGAAGTCCTGTTTACAAACAATAAGTCACGTGGCTGAAATTAGGTACCTACAGATTGGATATCCTGGTTATAAACAATAAATCATATGGTTAAAAGCAGATGCGTATGGATGGGATGTCGTGATTGTCACAAGTACAACTACAGAAGATGAATAGGATATTTTATGCCACCACAACTCGTCATAAATGTCCTGTTTTCATACGCTGTACATGATTCATCGACAGCTGCTGCATGTTGTATTTTACCAGCAGTCAGCTTAGAACTCTCCAAAAACCAGACACACATCTAATATTCCACCCTGACAGCGAAAGGTGTGTCTATGCGTCCTCTATAACCAGTGGACTCCCACTACACGTGTTCAAAGAAATTAGGTCCTATTTATATACACGTGTTCAAAGAAATTATGTCATATTTATATACACATGTTCAAAGAAATTAGGTCTTATTTGTATCACGTGTTCAAAGAAATTAGATCCCATTTATATACACGTGTTCAAAGAAATTAAAGGGCCCGGGTTTCCCAGTGAATTAGGTAGTTGGATTACCTAACAACTCATACAAGCCTATCGGTGGTTCTCTTCGGGTACTCAAGCTCCTTTCACCACTAAGCTGGTTGCCATGATATAGCTAACATAATGCTGAAAGTGACGTTAAGCACAAGAAATCAAATCATATTTATATACAAGTGTTTAATCAAGAGTTCAGTTATTATGAACATTATTTATTCTGGTTGTTCTTATAAATAAACAAATTCAAATAAAAAAAGCGAATCAACTAATCTATCTAGTTCAAGAGTTTCAAGTGTTCACCATCCTCTGTTCTATGTATGCAGCCTTTCTTCGTCTTGTTCATGTGCTACGAGTTTTATCATGACGTTCGTTTTTATATCATTATTTATTGAGAAAAATGTTCAAGTCGTGTAATAAAGTGTTTTCAGACTCAGTAAATATATCTGACTGTGCCCCCAAAAACAATAAAAAAAACCACAGCAGGCATTATTTGATTGATTGATTGATTGATTGATTGATTGATTGATTGATTGATTGATTGATTGATTGATTGATTGATTGATTGATTGATTGATTGATTGATTGATTGATTGATTGATTAATTAATTAATTAATTGATTGATTGATTGATTGATTGATTGATTGATTGATTGATTGATTGATTGATTGATTGATTGATTGATTGATTGATTGATTGATTGATTGATTGATTGATTGATTGATTGATTGATTGATTGATTTTTTTGATTGATTTGATTGATTGGTCTTTAGCGCCAACTTTAGCAATATTTCAGCTAGGCGATATTTGAACACAATGAATATCAAATAAATTTATTGAAACAAGTTCTTATCAGGACAGAGGTAATTTTCCCCATAACCTCAGTACTGTGAAAAGAACCTATTGTTCTCCTATGCATATCAAGTGATAGATCCATTAGGTTATGTTTTTGGACTGTTGTTTGTAGACATACGGAGGAGAAAAATACATACATGTACCAAATACACAAACTTTTGTGGTTGATGAATCAATGTTGCTTACATTGTGTTTTGTAAAACATAGTAAAGCCATGGGTTTGTGAGAAAAATGACAAATGAAAAAAATAATATATACAAACAAGATGAATTAGTAAATATGTAATAAACCTTCACGGGAGAAATTAATTAATGACAAAAATGATACAATACAATGTACAAGTTTGTACAAACTGTAACATGTTAAACAATGCCAAGTTATATTTGTCAGCTCGAGTTACTTCCCTTTAATCATTAAAATCTAAATCTTCTCAAGGTTATTTCCCCTATCTCGAGTTAAACAATTTTACTACGACATATAAAGTCGCGTGTTTGTTTTGATTACATCTTGTGATCAATAATATATTTATTAAGAAGTTAGATAATGTAGTTAGAATTACCCAAGTTCAACTGAAAACATGAAATATTTATTCATTAAATAAAATGTGTTTTAAGCATCAACATTACACTTGTTTGCTTCATGGTGTTTAACGCCACTTTCAAAAATATTTCAATTGTTTCATGGCGGTCAGAAAACCTCAGGCCGAGGTGTATAACATTATGTGATCAAGTTTATCAGTGACGTATTGCAGGTCGGTAGACTAGTATATATATAAACATCTAAGCAAGTGACAACCATACATTATATCTGTCCCACTGGATCTCAAAGTTACTAAGGATACTAGGTTAATACTAAATATTAAATATACTTCTGAAAATTAAACCAAACAGTCTGATAATTAGATTTTAAAGCTGTAAATTTTTTGTTCTTCCCTCTACGGGATTTGAACTCACACAATTGATACACAAGGAGTGGATGTAGTCGAGTGGTCTAGGGCGCTGGACGTAAGGCTACCCGAATGGTGCTGCAGTGTATCAATGATGTGTGGTTCAAATCCCGTCGAGGGAAGAACAAGAATTTGACAGCTTTAAAATCTAATTCTAACACTGTTTGGTTTAATTTTCAGACGTATATATATATATATGTTCAAGACCGTACGCGTATTTGGACCGTACGCGTACGGTCCGGACCGTATGAGTATGCTCGTACGGTCCGACCATACGCGTATGGTCCGACCGTACGCGTACGGTCCGACCATATGAGTACGAGCTAGACCATACGGGTATTTAGACCATATGGTGTTTTTTTTTCAATACTAACATTATATCATAAACTTTTATTGAGTTTTTTAATATATTTTAGATTCGAATAACGTTGATCTGTAAAATATTTTTGAAACCTCGATAATCTCTTAAAACTAGGCAGACCGTACGCGTATGGTCAGAATATGCGTATGGTCTGGAACATATATATATATAAAACTTGTGTATGAGAACTTACAAAGAAATTGTGTATAATCAGAACTGATAAAGAACGTGTGTATGATCAGAACTTATATAGGGCTTGTGTATAGTTAGAACTTATATAGAACGTGTGTATATGATCAAATATGTTGGTACTATTTCTAGCTGTATAATAATCTTAAAAAAATATAACTTTTATATGTATATAAGTTAAAGGATATCTTAGAAAAACTTTAATGCGGGTGTTACATTTGTTTATTTTGTAATAAAAATGAGAAAATACACTGCACGTCTCTTACCATCATCTGTAGTGAATATTACAGCATGAAATAGCAACCTCTTTAAGTGACATCAACAGATGTTTATTGTTAAGAATAGTTTGAAGATACCAAAGGGGTGACAAGACATCGTAAATTGAAGGTCAGACAACACAATGTTCAAAGGAAAAAAGACAACGATCTTCAAAACACTATACAGAAAACTAAAGATCGAGCAACATGAACACCATTCAGAACTCAGATTCTTCAGAAGAGTAGGCAGTCCCTGCTCCACATGTGGTACCCGTCGTGTTATTCCTGTAACAAACCGGTGGTGAACTCATGTGCTCCGGACGAGTATGCAGTCCCTGCTCCACACGTGGTACCCGTCATGTTATTCCTGTTACAAACCGGTGGTGAAGTCATGTGCCCCGGACGGGTATATAGTTCTTGCTCCATATGTGGTACCCGTTGCGTTACTCTTGTTACAAACAAATTGTGTATATATAACAATAATGAACTACATTTGTGCATATATATAGATTAATGAACTACATTAGGTCACGAGTCTAAAACGAAAAACATATATATGTAACCATTAAATAGCAAATGTATGTCCTCCTTTACAATAAATATAAACAACAGAAAAAATGTAGAAATAGTTAACAAATTTTGAAGGTTATAGATAATAAATTAAACATTCTATCAGAAATGTGCTCATTTTTTCCTGTCATGTCAATACCAGATATGTTTAATTGATTTAATGTTGTTTAATCGCAAGTGAGCAATATTTCTCCTATATTCAAGACGTACAACATGTTTACAAACATTAAGAAGAGTTTGATAATACCAAAAGGTGGTAATCAGAATCCGTAAATCGAAGTAGGACAGACAACACAATGGCAAAAAGAAAAAGGACAAACAACAATCTCTAAAACAATACACAGACTACTAAAGATCGAGAACCACTAATCCCACTAAGAAACGGGATGCTACGGAAGAGTAAGCAGTTGCTACTCCACTAGTGGCACCCATCGTATTTCTCTAGTAACATATCCGGTGATACGTCATGAATGTGTCGTCGGGTCAATTATCAGTGGATAACCAAGACGTAGTAGGTTTCGGGCATTTATTGCAGTCCAAATAATATACTTCCAAATAAAAGACCCTGTAATAACAAATTAAAATCAATAAATACTGGATCAAGAAAGATAACTCTTGATAGTTTATGTATGCTAACAGTGAAATATTTCAAATAAAGTAAATTACAAATATGACAAGTTTCTATTCCATTATTCTTACAAAATATTCATTCCCTATAAATGAATTATATATACCTGTTCATGGTTCTCATGGACATTTACTAATATTAAACAAGTGTTATTACATGTAAAAAAAATTGCTCCACATGAACCATACAAAATAATAGCAAAAATAAGAATAAGCAAAGCATTATAATACCAAACAAAATAATAGCAAAAAATTAGCATAAGCCCAGCAAAAATAAGCATAAGCTAAAAATTATAATAAGTAAAATAACAAGTAGCAAAATTAGCATTAATAAGCAAAACTATAAAAACAATTATCGTTACCTCACACTGGAGTGCAAAGGTCTTGTATATACCTCAAGGATCACAATATCGTGCTGTTCATCAGCTATTATATCATTGCAACCTTAATGAACAGTTGTGGTGACAAATAGAAATATATCACTTCAAGCTGTTTCAAATAGTCATCAACAAATGGATCCAAAAGAATATGCATAGTAGTTGAAAATATATGTCTACCTTCCAATTCCATTTTATGATAATAGTAAAAATTAAAATTCCTAAAAATGAAGTTATTTACAAAACTGTCAAAATTGACTCTTCCACAGACTCCTCCACCATCATTTCACATAGAAGCATATGCAGATTCATGTTGGCTGGCGCCAGATATGTTTAATCAATTAAATGTTGTTTAATCGCAAGTGAGCAATATTTCTCCTTTATTTATGACGGATAACATATCTTCCTACATTTACCACATGATATTTGTATCTGCGTAGATCATTCTTTTTTTATGAAACACAGTTGAACTAATTTTTTTAATCTGCATTTTAATTTTGAGCAGGGAATAGTTGTGTAGACCGTAATGAAATGACAATAACAAATATGAACCCAAATTATGGTGAAGAACTTGAAAAATACATACATAATAATAGTATAAGAAATATTTGTATCTAAATAAAATATATCTTACATTAATTAAATGTAATTTGAAATATGACAGTTTAACTGTCAGGTAGAAAGTGAAATAAAGGTGATATTCAAAATAAAGCACCGTTAATACAAATGTTTCCCGATCTTCATTTGTTTGGTTTAGGTATATGGTGTTTAACACCACTTACAACAATTTTCTTGGTGGAGGAAACCAGAGTACCCGGAGTAAACAACCGACCTACCGTAAGTCACTGACAAACCTTATCACACATTGGTGTATCGAGTACACCTCGCCTGAGGGGGTTTCGAATAAGGGTAATAACAACATTACCGAACACAGAGCAATCTTCCAAAGGGAAAGTCAAAACTCAAATCAATAAACAGACAAAATCAGTCAACAACCGGGAAATGGGATACCGCAATGGTCCTGACTTGGTACAGGCATTTCTAATGAAATGGTGGATTGAATCAGATTTTACGGCGCCAACCTCTCGCTTCCATTACGTTTCAAAAGTTCCAGTTGTCACTATAACAGCAGTTATAACAATACTGGAACAAAATTCACAACGTTAGTGGTGATACACATTGATTACATAGGTAACGATAATTCTAGCTATCACACGATCATGACCACGACGGCCCCTTCTCTGTGCTCTGAACCGCGGGAATTTTTAAGTATTAACTTAACTCATAACTATTTAGAAAAAAATGAATCAAACAAATATGTATATTTGACGAGTTACCAAGACAGCTATAAAAAAATACAAAGAAAGGGCAGAGAATTTAGAAAAATCATCGTCCAAGATCTTGAGATACAGACAATCTCTTCACAAATGTGTCTTCAATGTAGCCATCTTTCCTCACATCAGACTTCCATCTACCATGTCTCCTGATACAACGTTCTTTTACATCAGAACGTGCAGCAGTAGATGCACCGCCAGATCTTAAAGAATGTAGACCCAAGTTCAAGTTTGGTTCTACTCATTTAAGTATTTTCAATATATTTTCTCTAGATGCAGTGAAGGCGCGGTGGCTCAATGCGCTAAGTAGTTGGGTTACCTAGTAACTCATGCAAGCTTATCACTAATACGGCGTGGGTTCACGCCCGGCTTTGTAGCTTACAAAAAAGGCGCACTCTGCTCGCCGCCGCAAGTGATCAAGTTTACCAGTTGTTTGCCCATGGCCGGTGGTTCTCTCCGGGTACTCGGGCTTCTTCCACCACTAAAAATTTTCGCCATTATATAGCTGAAATATTGCTGAATGTGGCGTCAAAACACAACAAAAAACAAAAAAAAAAACCAATACAGCTGATGTGTAGCGTATCATTTTGCTTTTACGAATAAATTTTTTCATACCCTTATGCACAGGGAGTAAGTAATCTTTTCACGTTTCTGAATTCT
>MJUT01021442.1:39221-51658 GCA_002080005.1 Gigantidas platifrons | reverse complement strand
TAGGCCCTGCATAACGGTGATGTATTGTGTAAAAACAATTAAGCAATTTTGCTTACACGGTGTTTTGTAAGAAATATAATAAAGCTGTAAGCTTGTGAAAAAAATGAAACAAGAAGAATCATAAAAAACAAGATGTACGACGAAGCACAAATATTATATTCTTCTACGAACAATATTTCACTGAAATAACCTAAGCATATTGGTTTTATAGGATTTGATAACACATGTAAAACCTTGCATCCTACTTAATGTGCAAGAAATCGTTAATAAATAGTAACAGCGTCCATCTTGACTCGAGGACGGGACTGCCGGACACAATTTTGAAAGGGGGTCACCAAAGGATTATTTTAGCAAAGCTTGAATCCAATTGGCCCAGTAGCTTAAGAGGAAAAATAATAAAATGTCATCCACCTTTTCTGTTTTAGCAACAGTGGTCATGCTGGTTGGATGTCTGAATTGCCGGACACAATTTCGAAATGGGGTCATCAAAGGACTACGCAAAGTTTAGTTCCAATTGGCCCAGTAGTTTCAGAGATGAAGAATTTTTAAATTTCATCCCTCTTTTTTATTTTTAGCAAGAACGACCATGTTGGTTGGAGGTCGGGACTGCCGGGCACTATTTTGGAAGAGGATTACCCACGGACCATTCCACCAAAGTTTGATCTTAAGTGACCAAGTGGTTTCAGAGGAGAATATTTTTTAGTAAATGTGTACGGACGGACGACCGACGCAAAGTGATGACAAAGGCTCACGTGACCCTTTGGGTCAGGTGAACTGAAAAAGCGGGTGCATATTATTTCCTATCCGTGGTAAAATCTCAAAAAATTCATGGCTTCAACAATAACTTTTTAATATGTAATAGATGAAATGGCACTTTCTCAGAATTTAATACCACCAGTCGCTCACCTGAAGAATACATAATACATTGAAAATAAAACTTTACGACATGTAATACTTTGGTTAAAGGGAATATCGCTTAGATTTAAAGTTTAATACAGATATACCATTAAAAGTAATCATATTATCAGTTATAATCGAACTCCCTTTGTCTGTACGGGGCGTAGGACGACAGACGCAACCAATCAGTAAACTACTAAATGACTTGTTTATTACAAGTGCCTTAAATCCAACTTCCTTATTACAAAGTGCTTTAAATCCGACATGCTTATTACAAGTCAATGATTTTCCTACTCATTTGTATCTGGGGTCCGGGTCCCTTATAATTGGGAAAATTAGTGATGTGAATTGAGAAAAGATGGGAAGAGCAATACATTTATTAGTTTGGAGGTCCAGTAATAGAATAGCAATCATAGTGTACCAAGTATTTGCTACTGTTGGCATTAACGCCAACAGTAACACATTCTTGTGATTAGGAAGAATGACAACAAAACAGTTCACAAACCTTACATACATACCCTTGGTGTACCACACTGTCATATAGCCATGGGTATTTTTGTTAATTTGTCCTTGAACTGAACACCCTGGCATCTGGTACCATGACCTCTGGAGCACAACTGTCCGAATCAGAGTGACAGTCAGATTGCGAATATCAACATCACCACTATTTGCACTATTTACATATTGTTGGATGTCATTTGAAGCTGTGTTAGGTAATAAATAATTTGAATTGGTTGGTTTTTGAGTGAATTCGCAGTGCTAACAAGGCGTTCAGCTTCTGGGCATGGTGTATCAGTACTTAGTGTCGGTGACCGGTAGGGTTGACTCCACCTAATCCCACTTTTTTTTTTTAATTCATTAAAGAAATCTAATATTTCAAGTGGGAATAGCTGTAATTATTTTATAAACAATGTGCAAGCATTGGGGCTTATGGTGTATAAACAAAAACTCATTAACTTCAGGTAAACCTTGATTAGATGATTTGATTGATTTTTTGTGCTTAACGCCACTTTCAACAATATTTCAGCTATATCATGGCGACCAGTTTTAGTGGTGGAGGAAGCCGGAGTACCCGGAGAGAACCACCGACCATGGGCAAGCAACTGGTAAACTTTATCACTTGCGGTTGCGAGTCGAGTGCACCATTTTTTGTAATTTACAAAGCCGGTCGCGAACCCACGCCGTATTGGTGATAGGCTTGTATGAGTTGTTAGATCCAGCGACCTAACTCATTGAGCCACCCGGGCCCCTTCCTTGATTAGAGAATGGAGAACTAATATATGTTAATTTATCATGTTTATTCTAATAAAAAACAATATACAGATATATATATATCTTTATTCTCAAAAAGCCGACGCATAACATCGGTACAGAGATAACTATTTACAAATATTTACATAAAATAACATAAACAGACAACATATCACACATGCATGCATACAACCAATCACATACATACAATACAGAAAAAACATAAAACATACAAAATATTACGAAGTCAATTAAATTTATATTTAGCTGGAAGGTAAATTTGCATTTATATTTCTTATAAATTTACATAGTTTTTTTAAAAATAGGTTTACTTCTGGTAGGCATAAGTTCTGAAAATGTCAATGTATTATGTCTTGTAATAAAATATTTTGGTAAGCATTCCTTTCTCTTCTGATAAAAAAAAATTGGCATTCAAACAAATAGTGATATTCATCTCCTATGTTTCTATTGTTACATAGGATGCATACTCTATCCTGTCTAGGAATATTTAACCAGCGGCCTGTTTCAATGGGTAACTTTGTATTGCAAGTTCGAAATCTACATAATAAAACGGCATTTTTATATTCTAATACATTTAAATATTCTTCAAATTCAAACTTTGTTTTAAATATTATGTAGTTAATGGCTTTTGGCGAATCAATGATCTTTGAAAACCAGTTCTGTATAAATTGATCCATTAATCTCTGCTTAATGAGTGTCTTTAACCAATTTTCATGCGGGAAATTTTGACCATCCCATATATATGAAAAGCCACATTCGTGAAATATATTCTCTGTAAATTTAATCCATTTTAACGACAGATTTTTTGTCATATATGTGTGATATAAGAGATGATATATAATAGTGGAGAGTTTTGACTCCTTCCCCCTTATCAATTTTGTCCAATATGAAATAATTATCAATTTAATATCAATTTCAATAGGGTATCTGCCCAATTCATCGTAGACCATGTAACTAGGAGTAGAAGTTTTTAAGTTCAAAAGTAGCTTAGCAAATTTTAGGTGGGCTCTCTCAATAATATCATTATCGCCGAAACCCCATACTTCACACCCGTATAGTAAAATCGGTTTGACCATTTTATCAAATAGGTCGAGTTGACATTTTATTTTTAACTTATACATGCGTCCAAGTTTTAAGACTTCGTACAATGCTCTTGTTGCTTTGTCTACCAAATATTTCTTTGTAACATTAAAATTACCTGTCTTTGTAAAAACAATACCAAGGTATTCATACACGATTTCAATATTTAAACCATTACAATGAAACTTAAGATTTTGAGGAAGTCTTCTACTTCCAAAAACCAATAGCTTTTCTTTGTCGACATTAATCCTGATTTTCCATAGACGACAGTAAGCATCAATTTGTTTCTGTAAATCAAATGGAGATTCTGCTAATAAAATTGTGTCATCAGCGTAAAGAATAATAAATAATTTTAGAAATATTTCAAATTCAATTTCCAAAGCGTCTGTAACTGTAATCAAACCTTCGACATTTTTATTAAATAAGAATTCTTCCAGGTCATTTAGATATAATGAAAATAAAAAGGGGGACATATTTTCTACTTGTCGTACTCCAATCTCGCAGTTAAAATATTCTGAGACAAAGTCCCCGTATGAAACACAGGATTTAATGTTGCAATACATGTTATATATAATTCTATACATTTTACCATTTATATTATTCATAATCATTTTATAAAATAAACCATTTCTCCACACAGTGTCAAAGGCTTTCTCAAAGTCGACGAAAGCACAATAACGTTTCTTTCTTTTACATTTAAGAATTTCAAAAAGAGAATACAAAGTAAATATATTATCGGTAGTGGAATATTTGGGTCTGAATCCACACTGATTTTCTTTAATTACAGCAAAATCTTCCGAGTAGGTACAAAGTCTGTTACATAGAACAGATGTAAAAAGTTTCCCGAAGCAACTTAATATTGTAATGGGTCTATAATTTTTAGGCTCGCTTGAGTCACCCTTGTTCTTGTAAATAGGTTTAATTTTGCCAATGACCCAACTCTCAGGGATAATTCCACGATCAAATATCAAATTAAATAGCTTTTCGTATATATTTATGAATTGATGAGCAGTGGATTTAATGTACTCATTGATTATACCATCTTCCCCAGATGCTTTATCGTTTTTCAGCTTTTTGATACAATCAAAAATTTCTTCTCTGGATATATAGAGATTGATATTCTCATTGAGATTATCCATAAAATTTGAGTCAATATTAAAGTCTAGATCATCTTTTCCAACATCCGGAGCGGCATTTAAATTTTTTTTAAATCAAATAATTTTGACGTATCGACCTGAGGTTGACTCTTTCTCTTGTGCTTATTCAGAACTTTCCAAAATTCTTTCGGGTTACTTGATTGCATTTGTTGCAATTCCTTTGACAACTGAGTACTGAAATTTCTACTCTTCTTATCAATAATATTTTAATAAATCTTTCCGTTATGTAAAAAAATTTTACGATTCTGGATCGTACTATCACATTTATATTTTCTTTTAGCGCTGTGATACTTCTGACGTGCGTTTCTACATTCTAAATCAAACCATGGCTTATTGTTTCTTTTAGTCCCACTTGCATTAACCCCCTTTACATTATAGACTCCTAAACTGCTTTGCCCGGAGTCTGTAAATATATCACATATATCAGTTAAAAAAAAAACTCAATAACAGTTTGATTAACATTATCTATACAAACAAGATGAATATTTCTTTCTAACTGGAGTACATTGTCATTGTCAATATTATTAACAAATTCAAGTTTTTTCGTGATCCCATTTTTTTATTTTATATACTATATTTACAGGATGTTTCTGCTTCTTATGTTGTTCAACAGTATCCATGCCGTTGGAAACTGTTACACCTATTGGTCTATGTACATCTGAGAACAACTTACTTTTTTTCATGAATCTCAAAATTGCTAAAATATTTCAGAAGGTCAGGACTACTGATTAAATAATCTACAATGCTCGCTTCTCGACATGTGAACCCCCCAACATTTTTATCATTTCCCATCCCCCCATTCATAATAAATAAATTGTGCCCTTTACAAAAATTTAATGAAAGATTACCATATCTGTTCTTTGTCTTGTCTTGACTCACTCGTTTTATTGGCAATGACAATGAGTTTACAACACCAGTATAATTATTAACAAAATTAGAAATATCATTATGTTCTTCTTCATCTATTATGATAAAATCATCATCCGAACTTGTTCTGACATTGAAATCGCCTAGTAGGCAGACGTATTTTGTTGTGTTCGACAAATATAAGTATTCTCTTTCTAGTTCATTGAATGCCTCCTCTGAAGAATACTTAGTGTATTCCGGTGGGATATAAATAGCTCCGAATAATAAGGACTCATCCAAATATAGGAGTTTAAACCACAAAACATATCTACTATCGGTATCAATCAAATGAATCATCCCTTTTAAACTTTCCCTCTAACCGACCACTATTCCTCCCGATCGTCTATTAGAAAACATTTTCCGATTTTTCATATTAAAAATAAACCCTGGACATCAATTACGTCAATATCATCCGTTTTGGTTTCTACAAAGCAGACAATATCAAAAGAGTTAATCAACTCACAAAATGAGGGATTTCTCAATCGCGACTTAATGCCACAACAATTCAAACACAATACATTCAGTTTTTTTTATGCAATTTTTACCGTTCGAAGGCATACATGTATTTGTATTTCTAACAGGTCTTTTGACGATAGGCTCATCAATTTGCACACGTTCGTCACCGTTTTGAGTACTGTAGTTATTTAAATTGACCGAAAAATCATACATATAAAAATTTACAAGTTTTTCTGAGTAACTACTTTCGAACTTTACAGTGCTATAATAATCTGAAATGCTGACACTCTCGTCTAAAAGATAGCTTTCATTTGACGACAAACTATTTTTTGACTTAGCCTGTTTAAACATGAATAAGTGATATCTCTATCAATACATTTATATTTCAACATCCACAGAACTTATTATTTATTTTTTAAACTACATGAAATAATAAACAAGCATGCCTTAGCTTATGTTTGTTACTATTCATTGTGTAATGAAATTCTTATGATTCATATCTTCTTTCAAAGTTACAAATATTTTTTAAAATATATTTTACTATTTATGTCATACTTGATTTCACTCCATATGATTTTTGTTTTATTCCAATTTCTAATTTTTATTAATAACACTCAAATATGTTCCCTTTTTCTGCAATATTTGACATAGAATACAGGTACATTATCACATGTAATAATTAATTAGATACTAATTGCAAAAACAGCATAATTAACTACAACAACATCTATTGGAATGCCTGGAATATATTTTTTTAATGGGATTAGATAGACGACATCACCAGTACAATAATGGGTCGGACTCACTTCAAAGCACAGACAGTTTCACTAGCTTTATTAACGTCATCAACATCATTTTTCTCCTGGGGGAAGCAAAAACATTTTTTAATCCAAAGGATTCAAATTACATGTACTTGCTTCCATCATTACTGGTCAATTTCTTAACAAATTATGTAGAATTATGCAACTTCGTGACATTTTTATTTTTAACTTTAAAACAATAATTCGCGTATTCCACTTCATCAACTGTTTTCCGTTTTTAATTTCCAAAGAATTGACAAAATATCAAGCAAAGTAAATCAAATGATATATTTACTATTTTTTATTAAAATTTTATATTAAATTTATTTAAATAAACATTTATTCCAAATACTACAGATTTCCGTTTTCGTTTTTCTGAAGTTTTATCTCAGTCTGGTAAACAAATCAAGTGACCCAATATACTGTAATGGTTCCCGGTATCTTTTGCGTAGTGTTTCGCTTGGTTAATCAAAACAAATAGAAACCAGGGGTCTGTTTAACGAAGATGTCTTATGACTAAGACATATATCTTAGGATGGTCTTAGGGCATGTCTTTGTCTTAAATCTGTTTATCGACCGCATCTTAAGTTAAGATGTGTCATAAATTTTATCCTAACTTTAGAACAATGAATTAGGTGACTTAGGACCATCTTAAGGTAACAACTACATTTCAATAAATATAAAAAAGACAATAATAATTAAATACACACAGAAAAATAAATTATTATTAATTCACACAATAAAAACACCATCGATAAGTTCGGGCTACGTTTTCGGTTCATTTTGGATGTATGCGTAACATTCAAAATACGACTCTATTTATATAAGGTGAAAGACAATCATACAAAAGAACACGATTTGCACGACTTTACTCACTGTTTTCATCTGTATATAGTGTACTACCCATAAATAACTCGTTTGACAGCTTACTAATGTCAATATAGACTGACAATTTCGATATACATATTGTACAGAAGAGACATTTTAACTCTAAAACTTGTAATTAACTCCAAATCGTCTTTTAATTTATATTTCTTTCTGATTTAAAATTTATTGAAGGCTCATAATTAATATAAAAGTATCTTTTTTATTTAGGGGCCCGGGTGGCTCAATGAGTTAGGTCGCTGGATCTAACAACTCATACAAGCCTATCACCAATACGGCGTGGGTTCGCGCCCGGCTTTGTAAATTACAAAAAAGGGTGCACTCGATTCGCATCCGCAAGTGATAAAGTTTACCAGTTGCTTGCCCATGGTCGGTGGTTTTCTCCGGGTACTCCGGCTTCCTCCACCACTAAAACTGGTCGCCATGATATAGCTGAAATATTGTTGAAAGTGGCGTTAAACACCAAAAATCAAATCAAGTCAATCTTTTTTATTTATTGAGCTAATTATCTCCACTCCATATGTATATTTATATACCATTATATACAAAAGACTCCTGATACGTGCTAATGTGGGTCAGGGGTCACTGTGAGTAGCATGTGTAGTCACGTGAACAGATATGGTGTTGAAAAAGCTGTTGGTACTCATAAAATATTGATAAATGCAATACAAGTTTATGTCTGTCTTCAAGAAATATGAGACAAAACCATGTGTGAAGTTTATGACGAAATATCTCCGATTTCTATGTAAATTTACGAATTGAATGCCCACATGTATTTTTATCTTGGACAATAATGAGCGTCCTGATTGGATGACCGATTTAAAACACACTGAATCCGCATGGTTTAGCAAGGTTACTCAGGTCAATAGTTTATAAATGTAGAATCTTGACAATGTAAAGGAAAGATGCTATGTTATATTTATTCATTTGTTTGATTCTGGAATATTGTTGATAATTAATTTAAACAAGAAAAAAGGGAAAAAAGGGGTGAATTTTACGGTTAAATAAATGTTATGTTTCGACAGTTTAAAGAGAAAAATATTAATTTGTTGCATCTTTACTAGGATGGTCTTAAGACAGCTTCGTTGTGCTGTCTCAGACATGTCCTAAGATGGTCCTAATTATGGTCCTAAGACATGTCTTAATACATGTCTTAGGATAGTTTCGTTAAACAGGCCACAGGTCATAAGGGTGAAAATGTTCGACTTTTAATTTCCTTTGAAAAAGCTTTTATTAACCAGTTTTTACGAATAATTATATCACCACGCTATTGTGTAATTTTACCCCATATAATTGGAGAAACACTTTTCCACATTGGGACTGGGGCCGATATTAGACCCCAAAAAAACACAGTCGGAAAATCACTGCAAGTATTTTAACTCCGTTCCCCGAACACTTACCAAATTTGTATTATTCTCCTATCACAAAGTTAGAAAATATTTTGATCTTTAAAATTGCTATATATATAATAGCATCCATTACAAAAGTAGGTTATACATGTACGACTTCGTAGAAAAAAAAATGTACAAAAAAAGATGTAGTACATATGTAATAAACCTTCACGGGAAAAATTAAATAATGACAAACAAATATACAATACAATATACATGTATGTACGAACTGTACATAAACGTGTAAAACAATACCAAGTTCTATCCCTCGCTGTTGAACTCGAGTTACTTCCATTTAATCATTAAAATCTAAATCTGCTGAAGGTTATTTCCACTATCTAGAGTAAACAATTTTATTACGACATATAAAGTATCGTGTGTGTTTTGATTACATGTTAATATCAATTATGTATTTGATATGAAGTAAGACAATGTAGCTAGAGTTACGTAAGTTCACAAAAAAACACGAAAATGTTCATTCATGAAATAAAATGCTTATTTAAGTATCAACTAAGCTTGATTGCTTCATGGTGTTTAATGCCACTTTCAACAATATTTCAGATGTATCGTGACGGTCAGAAAACCTCAGGGCGATGTGTACAACATTATATGATAAAGTTTGTCAGTGATTTTCTGCAGGTCGGTAGACTAGTATATAAGTTCCGGATTATAGGCGTATTTGGACCGTATGCGTATTTTTTTCAAAATACCTATACGGTCGGACCATACGCGTACGGTCGGACCGTACGCGTACAGTCTGCCTAGTTTTAAGAGATTTATCGAGGCTTCAAAAATATTTTGCAGATGAACGTTATTCAAATTTAAAATATATTAAAAAAAGGTTAATTATCGCAATTGTGCAATTTAGAAATAAGTCTATTTTAATCTATTACAAACTTACATGTCCTGAATGTAGCATGTTTGTAATAAGTGAATTCTGGTCACTCGCAGTTAACAAAATAGTTTGAACTTTAATAAATTATTAAAGTAATCGCCAGTAAACAGAATCTGGGAAGAAACATTTGAAGCATATTTAGCAACTTTATTACAAAAACCATCAAACCAACTGTTTACTCGGGAAAAGACTTAGATAATTACTAATGTTTTAATGAATGGAGAAAACCGAGTAGATTCCGGCAATATGTGAAGGAAAATAACTTTACATTGATAAACTGCCCCGAGTTTGGCATGGAAAGTGATCTCACAGACAGAAACCGATACTAACTCGCAAACAGAAATCGAGACGGATTCACATACCGATGAACAGACAGGTTCACAGACACGAACTGAGACTGGCAGTGCCCACGGGAATTCGATGGTCGACTTAAGCTGATCACAGACTAAAGTGTTTTCCGTTATGGCTGACGTACATGTACAACCGACCCGAAAACGAAGACAAACTGAAACGACGGAAATATCTATTGAGACTTATGATGTTACAGATTACAGATCTACACAGGATGAACTCATGGCAGTTGATGACTTTATGGTACTAAGCGATATTATAGTTGACCCTACTGACGCCTGTACCGTGAAAACAGACGACGACAAATTACAACTCACAACAGGATAAGACAGATGTTGAACAGAAATTATAAAAAAATCTGTTGAAAATACGATGAGAAAATACAATAAGAAAGTGTAAAAGTCTAATGCAAAAATTGAAAAAGGTAGTTTTGTAACCGTAAGAATACCTATTGTTTATAAGGCATCTGGTGATCTACCACGATTATTGTGTAGGGTTGATGATATTATTGGTAAAGATGCAAGTTTGTACAAATGATCATGTGAATTTGGTGTGTTAAATTCATGTTATTGTATGGGTGATATAGAACTTTTGACACGTAAAGTTGAAACTTCGCTGTGGAAAAAAGACGAAATTTCTCTGCATGCTGTTGCAAAACAAGCAATTTTTTCTCTTGCAAGCTAAAGATGTAAATACAAGGGAACATGCATGAAGAAAAATTGTAATTGTAGAAAGTCCGGCGTTCCTTGTAGCAGCAAGTCTCACTCTGGGCGTGCATGCGAAAATGTGATTCAGGTAGACAATTAAAATTGCATTATAGTTAACAATTTTTTTTTTACTTTTCATGAGGTGATGGTGTTTTGTTTAAGGTAATAATAATTATGATGAATGCAATTTGTAAAACTCAATAACAGTTAAAAGATTATGATATAATGTTTGTATTGAAAAAAAAACCCATATGGTCTAAATACCTGTATGGTCCAGCTCGTACTAGACCGTACGAGTATACTCATACGGTTAGACCGTACGCGTACGATCGGACCATACGCGTATCGTCGGACCGTACGTGTACGGTCCAAATACGCGTATGGTCTGGAACATATATATATATATATATAGAAAAAAAACAATTAAATTAACGCCATAGCAGTTAAATTTGGACAACAAATATTAGTATGTATATAATGTTCGGTGGGTTCAGTATGATATATTACCGGTTCACACATTAGTATGTATATAATGTTCGGTGGTTTCAGTATGATATATTACAGGTTCACACATTAGTATGTATATAATGTTCGGTGGGTGCAGTATGATATATTACCGGTTCACACATTAGTATGTATATAATGTTCGGTGGTTTCAGTATGATATATTACTGGTTCAAACATTAGTATGTATATAAAATTTGGTGGGTTCAGTATGATATATTACCGGTTCACACATTAGTATGTATATAGTGTTTGGTGGTTTCAGTATGATATCTTCCCGGTTCACACATTAGTATGTATATAATGTTTAGTGGTTTAAGTATGATATATTACCGGTTCACACATTAGTATGTATATAATGTTCGGTGGTTTCAGTATGATATATTACTGGTTCAAACATTAGTATGTATATAATGTTTGGTGGTTTCAGTATGATATCTTCCCGGTTCACACATTAGTATGTATATAATGTTTGGTGGTTTCAGTATGATATATTCCTGGTTCACACATTAGTATGTATATAATGTTTGGTGGTTTCAGTATGATATATTACCGGTTCACACATTAGTATGCATATAATGTTCAGTGGGTTCAGTATGATATATTTCCGGTTCACACATTAGTATGTATATAATGTTTGGTGGTTTCAATATGATATCTTCCCGGTTCACACATTAGTATGTATATATTGTTTGGTGGTTTCAGTATGATATATTCCTGGTTCACACATTAGTATGTATAGAATGTTTGGTGGTTTCAGTATGATATATTACCGGTACACTGTTCGTAGAATTTGCTAAGAGAAAGATTATACTTTAATGAATGTTCACTTAAACTACTAGTCCAAGTTGAAGTCTGGTGTGGGTATTTTGTTTCATGACCATATCCAAGAGATTAAGCGGGTTAGTGTTATGTCAGTCTGTTTGTTGGAGAATTTATTATAAGACTAGGAACTAATTTGGCTGATAAAACATCTTTGGTTAGACTATTCCAGTCTCTGACAGGCACTGGGGAACAAATTGTATGTATGACAGTTTTAACTCTTATAGGAATCAAAGTGGCGTTAAGCACCATAACCTTCTTTAATGATTTTACTGTACCTTGCTATTATACAAATAAAACATTCAATTGTTTGA
>MJUT01021442.1:1322-36822 GCA_002080005.1 Gigantidas platifrons | reverse complement strand
TTCCCATATAAGTTAGGTAGAATGATATTTGTACACCTGTGACAAATTAGTCAGTGACAGAATGATAGATATTGTCGATGTCTGTGAACACACCCCTTTTTGACCTATAGTCAACTGACGCCAGGGAAGACGCTTCTGCTTCCTATGTAAAAATATTTCCCTACCTGTAATTTTATCAAAAGATGTCACAGCATGTCACAACTTTCTTCTAGCAGGGGGTGAATGAGTTTACTAGTCATTAGAGATATGTTGATATTGTAAAGATAAAGATAGAGATAAAATAATGAAAATCACGCTGTTGGGACAGTTAAAAACAGAAAAATCGTAAAGAGAGGGAAAATCGTTCCCCCCTAACACACAAATACAGGCTGGCTTGGAACAGGCGGCATTCCATTAAAACCCCTAACACACAAACACAGGCTGGCTTGGAACAGGCGGCATTCCAATAAAACCCCTAACACACAAACGCAAGCTGGCTTGGAACAGGTGGCATTCCAATAAAACCCCTGACACATAAACACAGGCTGGCTTGGAACAGGCGGCATTCCATTAAAACCCCTAACACACAAACACAGACTGGCTTGGAACAGGCGGCATTCCAATAAAACCTCTAACACACAAATACAGGCTGGCTTGGAACAGGCGGCATTCCTTTAAAACCCCTAACACACAAACACATGCTGGCTTGGAACAGGCGGCATTCCATTAAAACCCCTAACACACAAATACAGACTTGCTTGGAACAGGCGGCATTCCATTAAAACCCCTAACACACAAATACAGACTGGCTTGGAGCAGGAGGCATTCCATTAAAACCCCTAACACACAAACACAGGCTGGCTTGGAACAGGCGGCATTCCAATAAAGCCCCTAACACACAAACACAGGCTGGCTTGGAAGAGGCGGCATTCCATTAAAACCCATAACACACAAACATAGGCTGGCTTGGAACAGGCGGCATTCCAATAAAACCCCTAACACACAAACACAGGCTGGCTTGGAACAGGCGGCATTCCATTAAAACCCCTAACACACAAACACAGACTGGCTTGGAACAGGCGGCATTCCATTAAAACCCCTTACACACAAACACAGGCTGGCTTGAAACAGGCGCATTCCATTAAAACCCCTAACACACAAACACAAGCTGGCTTGGAACAGGCGGCATTCCAATAAAACCCTTAACACACAAACACAGGCTGGCCTGGAACAGACGGCATTCCAGTAAAACCCCTAACACACAAATACAGGCTGGCTTGGAACAGGCGGCATTCCATTAAAACCCCTAACACACAAACACAGGCTGGCTTGGAACAGGCGGCATTCCATTAAAACCCCTAATACACAAACACAGACTGGCTTGGAACAGGCGGCATTCCATTAAAAGAAACAAAAAGTTGGTGGATGGAATGAGGGGTTATCTAGTTTTATGGGTCCAAACCTTTAAATGGTTTACTTGTCGATCAGTAAGGACAGAATAATCAATCATTAAAGAAACGCTCAGTGTTATGGTGTTTAACTCAGTTTGATTCCTATAAGTGCTAAAACTGCCATATACCCGAAGACCTTTTATCAGCCAAATAAGCTCTTATTTAAAAAAAATTTATATTAACAAACTGACGGACAGAAGACTAATCCCGTTTACTCTCTTGGACTTGGTCATGAAAGAATTACCCACACCAGACTTCGACTTGGACTAGGTAGTTTAAATGAACATTTATTCAAGTATAATCTTTCTCTTAATAATTTCTGCGAACAGTGAACCGGGAATATATCATACTGAAACCACCGAACATTATATACATACTAATGTGTGAACCGGTAATATATCATACTGAAACCATCAAACATTATATACATACGAATGTGTGAACCGGGAATATATCATACTGAAACCACCGAACATTATATACATACTAATGTGTGAACCGGTAATATATCATACTGAAACCACCGAACATTATATACATGTACATACTAATGTGTGACCCGGGAATATATCATACTGAAACTATCAAACATTATATACATACTAATGTGTGAACCGGGAATATATCATACTGAACCCACCGAACATTATATACATACTAATGTGTGAACCGGTAATATATCATACTGAAACCACCGAACATTATATACATACTAATATTTGTTGTCCAAATTTAACTGCTATGGCGTTAATTTAATTCTTTTTTTCTATTTATATATATATATATGTTCCAGACCATACGCGTATTTGGACCGTACGCGTACGCTCCCGACCGTACGGTCTAGTACGAGCTGGACCATACGGGTATTTAGACCATATGGGTGTTTTCAATACAAACATTATATCATAAACTTTTATTGAGTTTTACAAATTACATGTATCATAATTATTATTGCTTTAAACAAAACACCATCACCTCATGAAAAGTAAAGAGTTTTTGAACTATAATGCAATTTTAATTGTCTACCTGAATCACATTTTCGCATGCACGCCCAGAGTGACACATGCTACTACAAGGAACGTCGGACTTTCTACAATTACATGTTTTGTCCATGCATGTTCCCTTGCATTTACACCTTTAGCTTGCAAGAGAAAAACTTGCTTGTTTTGCAGCAGCATGCAGAGAAATTTCTTCTTTTTTCGAAAGCAAAGTTTCAACTTTACGTGTCAAAAGTTCTATATCACCCATACAATAACATGAATTTAACACACCAAATTCGCATGATCATTTGTACAAACTTGCATCTTTACCAATAATATCATCAACCCTACACAATAATCGTGGTAGATCACCAGATGCCTTATAGATAATAGGTATTCTTACGGTTACAAATACCTTTTTCAATTTTTGCATTAGACTTTTACACTTTCTTATTTTATTTTCTCATCGTATTTTCAACAGATTTTTTTTATAATTTCTGTCCAGCATCTGTCTTATCCTGTTGTGAGTTGTAATTTGTCCGTCGTCTGTTTTCACGGTACAGGCGTCAGTAGGGTCAACTATAATGTCGCTTAGTACCATAAAGTCATCAACTGCCATGAGTTCATCCTGTGTAGATCTGTAATCTGCAACATCGTAAGTCTCAGTAGATATTTCCGTCGTTTCAGTTCGTCTTCGTTTTCGGGTCGGTTGTACATGTACGTCAGCCATAACGGAAAACACGTTAGTCTGTGATCAGCTTAAGTCGACCATCGAATTCCCGCGGGCACTGCAAGTCTCAATTTGTGCGTCAGTCACAGTTCGTGTCTGTGAACCTGTCTGTCCATCGGTATGTGAATCCGTCTCGATTTCTGTCTGCGAGTTAGTATCGGTTTAGTGTCTGTGAGTTCACTTTCCATGCCAAACTCAGGGCAGTTTATCAATGTAAAGTTCTTTTCCTTCACATATTGCCGGAATCTAGCTGAACCAGTGTTTTCATTCATTAAAACATTAGTAATTATCTAAGTCTTCTCACGAGTAAACAGTTGGTTTGATGGTTTTTGTAATAAAGTTGCTAAATATGCTTCAAATGTTTCTTCCCAGATTCTGTTTACTGGCGATTACTTTAAGAATTTATTAAATTACAAACTATTTTGTTAACTGCGAGTGACCAGAATTCACTTATTACGAACATGCTAAATTCAGGACATGTAAGTTTGTAATAGATTAAATTAGACTTATTTCTAAATTGTACAATTGCGATAATTAACCTTTTTTAAATATATTTTAAATTTGAATAACGTTCATCTGCAAAATATTTTTGAAGCCTCGATAAATCTCTTAAAACTAGGCAGACTGTACGCGTACGGTCCGACCGTACGCGTATGGTCCAAATACGCGTATGGTCTGGAACATATATACTAGTGTACCGACCTGCCGAAAATCACTGACAAATTTTATCATATAATGTTGTACACATCGCCCTGAGGTTTTCTGACCGCAACGATATAACTGAAATATTGTTGAAAGTGGCATTAAACACCATGAAGCAATCAAGCGTAATGTTGATACTTAAATGAGCATTTTATTTCATGAATGAACATTTTCGTGTTTTCTGTTGAACTTAGGTAACTCTAACTACATTGTCTTACTTCATATTAAATAAATCATTGATCTTGAAATGTAATCAAAACAAACACGAGACTTTATATGTCGTAATAAAACTGTTTACTCTAGATAGTGGAAATAACCTTCAGCAGATTTAGATTTTAATGATTAAAGGGAAGTAACTCAAGTTCAACAGCGAGGGATAGAACTTGGTATTGTTTTACACGTTTATGTACAGTTCGTACATACATGTATATTGTATTGTATATTTGTTTGTCATTTTTTAATTTTTTCCGTGAAGGTTTATTACATATGTACTACATCTTTTTTGTACATTTTTTTTCTACGAAGTCGTACATGTATACGATCGCTTTTGACCTACTTTTGTTATGGATGCTGTTGCATATATATAGCAATTTTAAAGATGAAAATATTTTCTAACTTTTTGATTGGAGAATAATACAAATTTGGTAGGAGTTCGGAGAACGGAGTTAAAATACATGCAGTGATTTTCCGACTGTTTTTTTTGGGTCGAATATCGGCCCCAGTCCCATTGTGAAAAAAGTGTTTTCCCCAATTTCATGGGGGAAAATTCCCAATAGCGTGGTGATAGAATTATTCATAAAAACTGGTTAATAAAAGTTTTTTCAAATGAAATTAAAAGTCGAACATTTTCACCCTTATGACCTGGGGCCTGTTAAAGAAACTATCCTAAGACATGTCTTAGGACCATAATTAGGGCCATCTTAGGACATGTCTGAGACAGCACAACGAAGCTGTCTTAAGACCATCCTAGTAAAGATACAACAAATTTATATTTTTCTCTTTAAACTGTCGAAACAAAACATTTATTCTGTTTTTTTTAACAGGTGATATGTACCTGTATTCTATGTCAAATATTGCAGAAAAAGGGAAAATATTTGAGTGTTATCAATAAAAATTAGAAATTGGAATAAAAAAAAAAATCATATGGAGTGAAATCAAGTATGACATAAATAGTAAAATATATTTAAAAAAATATTTGTAACTTTGAAAGAAGACACGAATCATAAGAATTTCATTACAAAATGAATAGTAACAAATATAAGCTAAGGCATGCTTGTTTATTATTTCATGTAGTTTAAAAAATAAATAATAAGTTCTATGGATGTTGAAATATAAATGTATTGATAGAGATATCACTTATTCATGTATGTATCTGTATATTTTTTTTTACTAGAACAAACATGATAAATTAACATATATTAGTTCTCCATTCTCTAATCAAGGTTTACCTGAAGTTAATGAGTTTTTATTTATACACCATAAGCCCCAATGCTTGCACATTGTTTATAAAATAATTACAGCTATTCCCACTTGAAATATTAGATTTCTTTAATGAATTTTTAAAAAGCCATAGACGTTTTATGTTTTTTTCTTATTTTTGTGTTGGTATTTTCGACAATCCTTAGTTTATTTAGGCTAAAATAATTACGTAAAATTGACTTAGACTTCTGAATTCTGGTGGTTAATAATCACTCACATTTAAATTGTAATGATTTCATCTTATAGCATATATTTACTGTCTTTCAGGTTCAAACATTTTTATTGGACCTCAAATCCTAAATTTGGAGAGAAGACTCAGCCTGTCGCCAGGGTTCCTAAGTTTTCTTGTTCCGCCTTGCACAATGTCTCTTGGAGACCCTGCGGTTATGTATCATATTTTGCCACGACAAAACACAGTAAAACCTACCAGACAAACTACATCCATACATAAGGACCACAAAAAATCGACATAGTACAAAACAACACTGTGCTTTTATGTTTATAATCATAGTTGTATTGTTGTTAATATCCGGTATTGAGATAAAACCTGGTACCTGTTCAACGTCAGATGAAAGTCGAACACAGTCAAATATCTCTATATGAGTCTGAAAACACTTTAATACACGACATAAACATTTGGATAAATAATACTGCTTTTTTTTATCTGATATGAAAGCGAACGTCATGATAAAACTCGTAACACATAAACAAGAAGAGGAAATACTTCATACATATAACAGAGGACGGTGAACACTTGAAACTCTTGAAATAGATAGATTAGTTGATTCCTTTTTAATTATTTGAATTTCCTTATTTATCAGTTCAACCAGAATGAATAATGTTCACAATAACTGATTGAACACGTGTATATAAATAGAACCTAATTTCTTTGAACACGTGTATATAAATAGGACCTAATTTCTTTAAACACGTGTATATAAATAGAACCTAATTACTTTGAAAACGTGTATATAAATAGAACCTAATTTCTTTCAACACGTGTATATAAATAGGACATATTTTCTTTAAACACGTGTATATAAATAGAACCTAATTTCTTTCAACACGTGTATATAAATAGAACCTAATTTCTTTCAACACGTGTATATAAATAGGACATATTTTCTTTAAACACGTGTATATAAATATGACCTAATTTCTTTGAACACGTGTATATAAATAGGACCTAATTTCTTTGAACACGTGTATATAAATAGAACCTAATTTCTTTGAACACGTGTATATAAATAGAACCTAATTTCTTTGAAAACGTGTATATCAATATAACCTAATTTCTTTGAACACGTGTATATAAATAGAACCTAATTTCTTTCAACACGTGTACATAAATAGAACCTAATTTCTTTGAACACGTGTATATAAATAGGACCTAATTTCTTTGAACATGTGTATATAAATAGGACCTAATTTCGTTGAACACGTGTATATAAATAGTACCTAATTTCTTTAAACACGTGCATATAAATAGGACCTAATTTCTTTAAACACGTGTATATAAATAGAACTTAATTTCTTTGAACACATGTATATAAATAGGACCTAATTTCTTTGAATACGTGTATATAAATAGGACCTAATTTCGTTGAACACGTGTATATAAATAGAACCTAATTTCTTTAAACACGTGTATATAAATAGGACCTAATTTCTTTAAACACGTGTATATAAATAGAACCTAATTTCTTTAAACACGTGTGTATAAATAGAACCTAATTTCTTTCAACACGTGTATATAAATAGGACATATTTTCTTTGAACACATGTATATAAATAGGACCTAATTTCTTTAAACACGACTATATAAATAGAACCTAATTTCTTTGAACACGTGTATATAAATAGGATATATTTTCTTTGAACACATGTATATAAACAGGACCTAATTTCTTTCAACACGTGTATATAAATAGGACATATTTTCTTTAAACACGTGTATATAAATAGGACCTAATTTCGTTGAACACGTGTATATGAATAGGACCTAATTTCTTTAAACACGTGCATATAAATAGGACATAATTTCGTTGAACACGTGTATATACATAGGACCTAATTTTTTGCTGTGAAGTACAACCTCTCGTAGAGGGAGTCCACTGGTTGTTGAGGACGCTTACCACATCATTTGCTGTCAAGTGTCAAGGTGGGATATAAAATGTGTGTCTGGTTTTTTGGAGAGTTCTAAGCCGACTGCTGGTAAAATGCAACATGCGGCAGATGTCGATGAATTTGTAAAGCGTACGAGGACTGGACGTTTATGACGAGTTCTGGTGGCATACAATATCTTATCCATCTTCTGCCATTGTACTTCCAATCCATACGCATCCGCTCTTAAGCATATGATTTATTATTTGAAAGTAGGATATCCAATCTGTAGGTACCTAATTTCAACCACGTGACTTATTGTTTGTAAACATGATTTCACACCCATAGGTGTCCCCTTTTAACCATGTGATTTGTTTATTTGTAAACAGGACTTCCTACCCTTAGGTGTCCCCTTTTAAACCCGTGATCTATTGTTTATATCCCATCCTAAGGTACCCCTTTTTAGCCACGCGATTTATTGTTTACAAAGGGACATTCCATCCATTGGTGTCACTTTATAACGACGTGATTCTTTGTTGTAAATACATATGCATCAGCAATTTAATCAAGATATTCCTTTTTTGTAAACAGACCATCCCATTCAAAGGTACCCTCCTTTAACCGCGTGATTAATTATTTAAAAAAAGGACATCCCATCCATTGGTGTCAGTTTTTAACCATGTGATTCATTGTTTGTAAACATGTCATCCCATCCATAGATGCCCTCTTTTAACCGCATGATTTATTGTTTACAAAGAGGACGTCCCATCCATTGGTGTCACTTTTTAGCCACCTTGATTCATTGTTTGTATCCCATCCATAGATGCCCTCTTTCAATCGCATGATTTATCCCTCAGTTGATCCGATATTCTAGAGCTTGTGGTTCCTGTCAGGATTTCATTGACAGAGGCTTGCTGCCAACAAAGAAGCTATTGAACCAAGTGTTCCGAATGGTTAAGTTGAAATAGGAACGATGACTTGGATAACCGTTGCGGAATATCTGTGTCACAAATTACCACGAATATATCCCACTTGTCGTAAACACTTCCCGGTCCTTTCCTCATACACGACTTATCACCAGGTCTGTAGCTAGAGAAACAATGCGGGTGCCGTTAGCTGGTACAGTAACTGCCTAATCTTCCGGAGCACACGAGTTCATACCCGCTTCTTAATGGGGTTTTAGTTTCTCGATCTTCAGTTTTCTGTGTAATGTTTTGGAGATCGTCGTTTGTCCTTTCCCTTTGGCCATTCTCTTGTCCATCCTTCTGATTACACCCTTTTGGTATCTTCAAACTCTTCGTATTGTTTGTAAACATGTTCTCCTTTCATGAATATATCAGAAATATTGCTGACTTGTGATTAAGCGTATCTGGCGCCAACATGACAGAAAAATTGAACACATTTCTGATCAAATGTTTAATTAATTAGCTTAAGCATAACCTTCAAAATATAAATTAATATTAGTACATGTAAACTCTCATTATACAGAAAGTTTTATTTTTCTATAAACAAATTCAGCATCAAACACTTGTATCGTTTCTTTATTTGACTAGTATATTGCAACACCTATTTCTGGCAGGATACTAGTATATTTTTGCTTTAAATAGAGAAGGCACACAAAGACGACGCGTTGTTTTATTAATTTGAAAGATTTGATTCATGACTGATATGACCACCCTCATACCGAATGTTTTTTTGCCACGTTGAAAACTGTACTTGTTAAAACAATATGCACGTGGAAGTAGTGAGAACGGTGTATAAAATCTCCACAAAAACAATTCTCCTTTTTCAAGATGTTCATAGACTTTAAATGTGGTATTGGGAAAACATTTTGACACAAGAAAATCCATAGCTTAATTCTATTGCAATTTGCTTGAGGCTTGGCTATTTTCCCCTATAGATTGACTGGACTATGCAATGTATACTACTGTTGCACCAATACTGCAATACTAGTTCGTTGTCAGCCCTGATAACGTCTAGTAGCACAGCTTACATATATTGCAGAGAGAACAGAAATGCTGGACCCATCTGATTACATACCAGGAGCTCGTTACGGTCAATGTTGATACGTAGTGAATACGGTTTATTCAACCCGTCACTTTTGGTTAAGACTTGTCTACAGTTTTTACCATCAGGTGAAAGTACAACAACGTTGTTTGTTCCATTACCAGCCACATAAACATTTCTATTTTTATCTAAGGCTATTCCTTCTGGTTTTCGTAAGACGCTTTCGTCTTTGAAGGTCCACATCTGTTGTCCTGTTGAGGTAAAGCAGTAAATCGTAAGCCCATCCGTACACATAATGGTACCATCACGCAATGATATGTTTCTGGTATACCCATTCAAAAGATTGAGCCTATCAATCAATTGACCTTTGGTATCTAAATATACAATGTGACTTGATGTAAAGTCTGGTAATGCATGAATGGCTAGACGATTCATTTTGAAATCCGTTCCATGACATCGATGGCCAATATCTACTGTATTTATAATTCTGTTTGCAACGAGGCTTACAAATACGACTCTTCTTCTAACTGTAACAGCTACAGTGTTTTCTCCTGTGTATGAAACACTAATCGGGGTATCTGTAAACCGTACAATGTCTTTTTCGTAATTACCGTTATTAGAAAACATCAGCAACAGTTTGCCTTCTTCATCAGCGAATACAAGTTTGCCATTCGGTAATATGTCACACCCGTTTATACAGACACGCCCCTTATCCCGATTTTGAAAATTGACAGTCGTCTTTCTTGTGAGTTGTGGTTGTGAGATAAGCGTTTCCAGTTCAGCTCGTGTTTTAAGACTGGTACTATAATGTACCTTTGCAACGGATGTAACACCAAATATAGAAACATCTTTCACAAAAGATTCCAATTCTTGTAAAATGTCAAGCTTCAGTTCAAAAAGGTCATAATTGAATGCCCCTTTCTGTTTCTTAACTTCTCCATCTACAACACTTGTCATTTCTTTCACTCCGATGAACGCTTGGAGGTCACTAGCATATTTCTTTATTTTATTTACGTCTTGGCGGATATTATCAAAGTAAGTTCTTTTTATTTTCATGGCCACCATTACTTCATTTAGTTTCTCTTGTAATTTTTTTTCTGCTGTCTGCATCTCTTCAACTGTCTGTTTTTCAATTTTATCCAAATGCTCGTTAAGTGATTTGCGCATGTCTGAAATATCGGACAAACATTTATTTTTCTTTTTATGAATATTAGAAATGTTCTTTTCAATATTTGACTTTACTTTTTCAAATGTGTCAGCGATGTCTTTGAGATCGTTTTCAATGTGCACAATGGCCTTCGATGACTTGGCATTTTTTGTAACCTCGTGAATGGGACGTAATTCTTTGCAACGGCGATGATCATCTCTTATGCACATAACGCAGCATGGGTCGCCATGAATCGAGCAGTAGAATTCGTACCTATTTCCATGCTTAGTGCATCTGTTCTTTATAGATCGAATAGAACTGGGTAATTTCTTGTAGTTTTCCATGGAGATTACGATGTGCTGTTTCGTGGATGAACAATTGGGGTGGTTCCTGTTACAGTCGGTACACAAGAAATCCTCACATTCCGGACACCAGGTGGCCGCCAATTTCGATTCGTTGTCATGAACACAAATGTTGCAATATTGTATCTTTGCAATGTCAACTCTTCTGAAAACAAAACATCGAATATAAAATATATAAAATATAAATAACAATGTAAATATATAAAGAGTAGCCATCTTGAAATACTGTTTCGTTCAGTGTTCCCAATACATTCGGTGCTGAAACTGAAACAGCTACGATGCTTATTTGTAATACTTTTGACATCCGGGGTTGGATCCCTTAAAAATATCAGTTGATTTCTATAATACTGTCAATAAGTCTTTGATTAAACAAGTGACCGCTTACATAATTTTCGTTGCATTTTATCGCTCGCTTTGGTTCGGGAGAAAACCTCTCCAAAAAGAATGCTTCCCACGTGTAACAATAACATTGCCGTAATTAATGTAATATTAGTACGGACCATCGGGTGTATTTAACTCATGTTTAATTAAACCACCAGCATGCAAGTCAGTAACCAACAAATGATAAAAACAACAATTACCTATAGTTTTGGATTTTCACTTCATTATCAATAATTCTTTCTGCGTTTATAGGTCTAGCTCTGTTTGATTCTGCCATTTCTTTAACTGAAAATTGTAAAGAAGAATTGTACATTATATTGATCCAACCTTTGTCATGTGTACAATTAAAGGAATCATTTAATCTGTAAGTTTTCGATACTCTCTGATATCTTGTATCTATACTATTCATATAAAGCAATGAGCTTTGTTTAAGTTTGTGTTCATATATAATCGCAATGTCACAATTAGCGACACGCAGAAAATTTGGCAGACATAACGTGATAATATAACACCTCTCATATGTTAGAGATATTCAGACACATAATGACACAGAAAATAAAACTTTTAAATTTAAAGAAATTTAGATTTTAAATATAAAGAACCCCATCAAGGAAATGTTGTACAAGTGTATTTGACGTGATGACTTTTTTTGTCTTCTTGAACTGGTGATTCATTCCATCTAAATGTCCATTCACGGTTACTTACGAAGAGTGTGATATACCAAAGGGGTAATCAGTATCCACATATCAAAGAAGAGCAGAAAACACCACTGCCAAAAGATACCAAGGAGTAATCAGTATCTACATATCAAAGAAGAGCAGCCAACACCATGGCCAAAAGATACCAAAGAGGTAATCAGTATCCACATATCAAAGAAGAGCAGACAACACCATGGCCAAAAGGTACCAAAGGGGTAATCAGAATCTGTATATCAAAGAAGAGCAGACAACATCATGGCCAAAAGATACCAAAGGGGTAATCAGCATCCACATATCAAAGAAGAACAGACAACACCATGGCCAAAAGGTACCAAAGGGGTAATCAGTATCCACATATCAAAGAAGAGCAGAGAACACAATGGCCAAAAGACACCAAAGGGGTAATCAGAATCTGTATATCAAAGAAGAGCAGACAACATCGTGGCCAAAAGATACCAAAGGGGTAATCAGTATCCACATATCAAAGAAGAACAGACAACACCATGGCCAAAAGATACCAAAGGGGTAATCAGTATCCACACATCAAAGAAGAACAGACAACACAGTAGCCAAAATATACCAAAGGGGTAATCAGAATCTGTATATCAAAGAAGAACAGATATGACCATGGCCACAAGATACCAAAGGGGTAATCATAATCTGTATATCAAAGAAGAACAGACAACACCGTGGCTAAAAGATACCAAAAGGGGTAATCAGAATCTGTATATCAAAGAAGAGCAGACAACAACGTGGCCAAAAGTTACCAAAGGGGTAATCAGTATCCACATATCAAAGAAGAACAGACAACACCATGGCCAAAAGATACCAAAAGATACCAAAGGGGTAATCAGAATCTGTATATCAAAGAAGAACAGACAACACCGTGGCTAAAAGATACCAAAAGGGGTAATCAGAATCTGTATATCAAAGAAGAGCAGACAACAACGTGGCCAAAAGTTACCAAAGGGGTAATCAGTATCCACATATCAAAGAAGAACAGACAACACAGTAGCCAAAAGATACCAAAGGGGTAATCAGTATCCACATATCAAAGAAGAGCTGACAACACCATGGCCAAAAGATACCAAAGGGGTAATCAGTATCCGCATGTCAAAGAAGAGCAGACAACACCATGGCCAAAAGATACCAAATGGGTAATCAAAATCTGTATATCAAAGAAGAGCAGACAGCACTTTGGCCAAAAGATATCAAAGGGGTAATCAGAATCTGTATATCAAAGAACAGACAACATCGTGGCCAAAAGATACCAAAGGGGTAATCAGAATCTGTATATCAAAGAAGAGCAGACAACATCGTGGCCAAAAGAAAATAAAACAATACAAACAACGATATACAAAACATACATATAAAATTAAAGATCGAGTAACACGAACCGAACTAAAACAATGCGGGTGAACGCAGTGCTCCGGAAGGGTAAGCAGTTCCTGCTCCACTGGTGACAGGAGTGGTAGAAACGGAGTTCTACCGATAATCCATTGCAATTTAGAATGGTGGCTTGAAGAATTGTTTTTTGATTTAGTCATTCAATGTCGTAGGAATAAACCAGAGGCAGAACGTCGAAAATGCAGTGATCTCCAGTGGTGTTACTTCTGCACATCCTTTACACAGGTTATCCGGAAAGATGACCAGATGTTTGTTGGACTCTAAAAGTGTGAACACTAACTTTGATCTAACTTCTCTAGCTTCAACAGATGAAACGCTTCTGTTTCTACTATTAAAGAAAATGGTTATAGCAATTTACCCACATATCCCTCATTAAAGATGACAAGCGGTAATCGGCTAAAATTCTAAAAATATCTCATGATATTTCAACCGTAGAATTGAGACCGTGAAAATTACAGCATTGTCGATTGTCCAATCACAAACCAGGGATATTAAACAACTACATTAGAATGCTTAATATCAAACAATCTATCATTAAAACAATGACCGTTTACATGCTTTTGATACGTGGAATTCTAAAAATCATCCATAGAGATCTGTGTTAATATAAGATGTTTGACCATTACCAGATATGAGAAAGTTTAAATATAGAATATACGCACATTGTCTGCGAATATAAAATTTATTTATACGAAGCATAAGGAGCAGGAAGAATAGCTAGTCATAGTCATCGATCTTGGAGGGGAGTGGGGGTTATTGTGTGTATGGGAGCAGGGTACATGGATTGACCTTAGGAAAAATTGAGTACGGTGGTGCCGCTGGATATTAAAAACACCCCCATTTAAATCTACCCCCGCAATATAAGAACCATACAATATATTCGACGTACGAAGCTATATCCATTCATATAATATTCAGTTCTTGGTGACCTATTCATATAATTAGATTAAAATAAACAAACATAGATAAATTATAACATGAATATAGAAAAACACCAATTTGATATATTGAGTGAGTGAGTGATTGTTGTTTAAAGCCAACTCAGCAATTTTGCACCTTATCATTCATTGTAGCATGAATATAGGAGGATTTGTCTTGGCAATAGCAAAACTGTATGGATTTGTCGGAATATGACATCCTGATCTATCAATATTATTTACGACCCAATCACAGGTTCTCGTGGCACGGAATTACCCCCTTTTTTCTGTTTACATATTCATTTTCAACAATATTTCTTCAGTATTTCATCTCTTTTACCTTATTGTAACTTGTTCGTGTACATTTTCATACAATCTAATGTTAACATCACTTAATACATGTCTTGACCACAGGCACGGAATTACCCTCCCTCTATTTTTAACTTTCTGTTTACATATTTATTTTCAATAAAATTTCTTTATTTCTTTATTATTTCATCTCAACTTCCTTATTTCAACTTGGTCGTGTCCATATTTATACAATCTTATGCTAACATCAACTTACATGTATGGGGTGGATTTGAAGCAGGGACAATTTTGTTAAATATAGGAGAGATATTGATTGGGGCGATTTGATCAGGTACCCTATCTATAATTAGTACATTTATTGTAGGAAGTGATACGCGTGTCTTCGATACAGAAGGTTAAAGGTTATATCATAGCTTGGGATCTTGTAGTTCCACCATATACATCCAAAGACAGATATATACCATACAATAACGCATTTATATATCTCTTTTCTATTTTATTTCTCTTTCTAAGTGTTAATATTTGTGACAAATTTGTCAATGTCCGAATTATAAATACTGAGTTTTTTTTTGTCCATGTACACACCATTTTTTGACATATAATGTCAACAAACTCTAATTGGCACCAAGGAAGACGACAGTATATGAAAATTGTTGACTTATTGTTAACTTTATATGGAAATTGTTGACTATTATTATTATAAGAAATTTTGTTAAATTAATAAATTGTATTCAAATCAATTACAGTTGTTGAATGTAATTTAATGTCGGGTACCTGTAAATTGCGAAACGAAACGAAACGAAACGAAATGAAACGAAACCAACGAAAGCAAAACGAAATCAACTAAAACAAAAGGAAATAGACTGATACGAAGAAAATGGAAGGAACAAAAATAAAAGACAAAACGAAATAAAGAAATAAAAAAATAAGATAATTCGATTTGTTAAATACAATAATTTTGATTGATTATAACCCATCTTGCATGGCTGTCCACTACAGTACTCCTCGCGTACATTACCCGCAACTCAATTCAAGCCGGGTTTGCTGGCCGACAAACTTTCAGAAGTTCAAATGTCATATTTTTATTTGTGTTTGTGTGGATGTGTCAGTATTTATGAATTATAAAGTTTCTGGAGTGCGCATATAGAAAAAAAAGGGGCGATATGAGGGGGCCTGAACCCGAAATCCCGAACTTAAAAACTTGAAACCCCAAATTCCTTAATAAAAAAAAAAGCAAAACGAAATCAACGAAAACAAAGCGAAATAGAAAATGGCAGAAAAAATAATAGGGGCCTAAAAGAAATCAAACCTATTTTCACAATTGCGATGCTAGACTACTTCCCACACATGTCTTTCATCAGGGGAGGACATGATTTGTCACCATTGAACAAGAATACTATGCATTTATTCAGCGGGAGTCTGTCCTTTTGACTTGGTGGCTTCTTATAAATTTTTAGTGATTTTACAAAATTACTAAAGTGGCCAGTAATTTTACATTATTACTGAAAATTTCAGTAATTTTACAAATTTACTAATTTTACAAATTTACTGTAACATATACACACTGGCTAGACAGAAATGCTGTGCTCGCATCTAGGCAATGCCTACTCCATATTATAATTGTTGACTTAGTAGTAACATTCATATAGTACCATTGATAAGTTAAGTTCATAAGATTTTACTCGGCTATTTTCACGATTTCAAATTAGATTAGGACCACGTGGTTACGAGTGAGTATGAAATTGATGTTTAATAAGCAGTTGGTTCAGCTCGGTTATATCTTGACGAGAAGAAGCTACATTCATTGAAATGATTAATGATGATGTCCGCTATGTATTAGATCAACAGGCTTAATTTGATCTTTTATAGTCCTAACTCACAGACACAACCGTCCGCGGGTAGATATTCCGCTCAATTCGGACACGTTATCCTGACTCCGAGCCTTACAATATTTGATCTTACGCATTTAAGCTGCGTGTTAAGCGGAAAGGCAGCTAATACCATGCTCAAGCCACGACCTACCACACGTTTTTATTATACACGAGCTATATTTAAGTTTTCACTATGAAAAACTTCTATATAAATTCCAATTACACACTGGGGATATAACCTTTCCAAAAATAATGTTTCCTACATGTACAGCTGGATACAAACTATGGATTCCCTTAATTATTTCTTAATTCAGATAAAGAAATTTTACACAGTGATACCAGTCTGCCAAACCTCACAACAAAAATATATCATTAGACTAATATACAGAGTGAAACTGGTCTAAACCAAACCTTGAATAAACCGAAATCCTCTATAAGCCGAACCTTGAACAAAACGAAATCCTATATAAACCGAATCTTGAATAAACCGAAATCCTGTATAAGCCGAACCTCAATTAAAGCATCAATAAAGGAAATCGTTGCTAATTTAACCTGTGTACACCGAACACCTGTATCCGAATAGATAAGTTGATTTCAAGGTGGTTCTGGTTAGATAGGTTTATCTGTACTAAATTTGGAATAATTCTAAAATATTAATGAATACAATATGTTAAAACTAAAGTGCCTCTTTACAACGTTTTGAAGCTCTTTTGATTTGATTGTTTTTAAATATTAATTTGTTATTTTTATAGGCCATGGGCTGAGATAGTCTACCGTGCACCCCCTCCCCCTTTTTGGTCATTTGTTATGTCCTTTTGGAGAAAAAACATGTTAACATTGAATATTTTGGGATGAACTTACATTTTTGAGCCATTTTTAACATCCTTTCGACAATGTTGCTGGATTTTCAGATTTTTTCATTCTTCACTGTTGCTGAGGTCTTGTAGCTTATGAACAACTAGTAGAATATAAAAACTGGGGTTTGGTGGATAGGCGATTATATTATCGTTCAAATGAATGCAAGTTATTAATATTTTAGTCATGTTAATTTCTTTGCATCGTAATTTGTCATTGCTATTCCTATCTAGGTATGTGTTTATGACTTTAACATTATCAAGAAAGAATTCATCTAATGGCTTAGTCTGCTGTGTTATTCATTACAATCTTACATCATTTTGAGTCGATTTTCTATTGCCTTCGCTCGAATGCGTATTGAATTATACGTGTCATCGATAGTTCCGTCAGATTTAGAAGTTTGTTTATCATGTTGTCAATCTTTTGGCAGGAGTGAATTGATAAGACTTTGTGATATTTAAATCGTCAGGGGCTCTCAACGGGGATCGAAATCGTAGATGCACAAGATGATTGAACAGTTAATCTTAAGTCATGGGAATTTCTTTCCATCGTAATTTACCATTGCTATGCCTATGTAGGTATGTGTTTATGGATTTAGAATGTTCAAGATAGAAATAATCTAATGGTTTAGTCGGTTGTGTCAACCATTTAAATTTGACATCATTTTTAGTCAAATTTATGTTGCATTCGCACAAATGCGTATTGAATTCTTTATTCCTACCCGACACATTTGTACACTATCTAAATATTGCGAAGAGTTATAATTTCTTATGGAATTTGGTAGAATGTTGTCTTTGAGCTCTATATCTAAGTGTTCCTAAGCGTTAGAGTTTCATATACAGTTTGGTAGAATGATAGTCATAGACTTACCTGTAACAAAACTGTAACCGATCAATGATTGATACTGTTTTCTATGTCTATGTACACACTACTTTTCCGAGAGTCAATAAGCTCTAACTGACACAAAGGAAGACGATCCCTGTTAAAAAAACATTTGCATACCTGTAATTTTATCAAAAGATGTCACAGCAAATCTTCATACTTCAAAACTTTAGTTTACAGGTTACGTGAGGTAATTATGGAGATATTATATAGATTACATTCCACTTATTTTATTGTTAACTGTATAACATTTTGATCGGACTCAAGTTATGTCAACTAACATAGGTCCTCTCAACATTAATATTATCTATAAATAAAACAAATACAAACATTAATTTAAATGTTGAATTAAAGTCAATGCTTATGATACCTCTGCTGGTGGAGTATTGGTCCCCGGGGGTATGATTCTCCCAGTAGTCAATGCTCTGGCATTTACACCATTTTTGATTGAAATTTACTGTTCATAAACCATAATAGCTAATTCAATAGCTAAGGTGTTAGATTTTTAAAGTGCTAGCTCACTGAGACAACAGTCCGTGGGTAGATATGTCTCGGACACATTGTTCTGATTCCGAGCCAAGCCAGTTTTTACTCTTTCTCGTTAATACTGCGTGCTTAGCGGAGAAGCAACAATTCCAGATCGAGCTGACTTATTGTTTACCCCGTATAAATAAAATATAGCTGGTTTTTTCCTTGGAAACACGCCAACAAAAACGGCAATATTTATCTGTTTTATTGCATTGGTATTATCTTGTAAGCGAACCGGAATTTTAAAGTTATATTGTTCCTTATATGGGCCATGTATTGTTCAGTCAAATTTAGAACTTGTCAAAGCTTGTATATCAACGGTTCCTATCTTATATCACGAGTTAATTAATAAAACTAAATGACATTAACATCGTCAGGGACTCTCAACAGGGACCGAAGCCGTCGATGCGTATGAAGGTTTAACAGTTAAATCTTAATTCATGTAAATTTCTTTGCATCGTAATTTACCATTGCTATGCCTATCTAGCTATGATTTTTTAGGGTTTTAATAGTATCAAGATAAAAATATTCTAATGGTTTAGTCTGCTGTGTCAGCCTTTAAAATTTTACATCATTTTGAGTCGCTTTTCTATTGCATTCGCTCGAATGTGTATTGAATTCTTCATTCATCCCGACAACTTTTGTACTGTATCTAAATATTGCGAAGCGTTATAATTTCATATACAATTGGTAGAATGATAGTAATAGACTTACCTGTCACAAAACTGTAACCGAATGATAAAGACTGTTTTCTATGTCTATGAACAACCACTTTTTTGACAGTCAACTGACACCAAGGAAGACGATCCCTGTGAAAAAAAAAGCATATTTCCATACCTGAAATTTTATCAAAATGTGTCACAGTAAATATTCATACTTCAAAACTTTAGTTTACAGGTTACGTGAGGTAATTACGTAGATGGTATGTAGATTACATTCAACTTATGTTAGTGTTAACTATATAACATTTAGATCAAATTCAAGTTATGTCAACTAACAAAGGTCCTCTCTACATTGATATTATCTTTAAATAAAGCAAATAAATTGTTTTAAGATGTGAACGTTTAAATGTTGAATTAAAGTCAATGCGTATGATACCTCTGCTGGTGGAGTATTAGTCCTCAGGGGTATGAACCGCCCAGTAGTCAGAGCTTTGGGATTGACATCGTATATTAGATATATATTTTATTGAAATTCACAGTTCCTAAATCATGTCATTATTGTTACAACTAAGGTGTCCCTCCCTCAGACATGTGTGACCGTAACCGATTTCGGCTATTCCTTTATAGATCCTTTGGTTTTCTCGCACCCAAAGATTTTAAGAATATTTGATATTCAAGTATTTTGACTTTGAACGTACCTGATGAAGGTTATTCTAGGAAGGCGTTGTGCGCAATAAATAAGATATCTACGTTGTTATTGCAATAATAAAATACTTTCCATTGTTTCCTCTTAAATCTTATTTTACGGAATTACCCCCCTTTTTTTTCAAACATTTCGTGGCCATATATCCATACAATCTTATTAAGACAATAAGGGATGAGCGAGTGATCGATTGAGTGATTGTTGTTCAATGCCAAATGAGCATTTTGTCAGCAATATCAACTGGAGAACAAGATGCTTTTCAATGAGATGATGTTGATGCCAACTTTATACTTACTTGGATTTGTTTAGTGCTAGCACACATACACATCCGTCCGTGGGTTAACATGTTGCTCCCTTCGGACACATTAACCTGACGCCGAGTCTTCCACTCTTTGCTCTTACTCCGTAAAGCTAAGTGTTAAACGGAGAAAGAGCAAGTACCAATATTATAATATGTTGCCTGACCCGACTAGGGGCTCGAAAACACTATCTTCCACGATCATGAGGATCACACTAGTCACCATACTACCAATACGGTTAGTCCTATATCTAAAGATGACACATGCACATACAATACACCTCCTCATATACTATTGTTGACCTCTTATTTAATTGAATGTATGTGAATGTATAGATGCAAGGGTTTGTTCTTTAAAATGTCTGTTGTTGTCTTTATGTGTGAATTAAATTGACATGCTATATATTTCTGCGTTTATTTTTAAAATTTCGACACCTCAGGTTTTGTGGTCATTCCCTAATCAATTAAATTATACTTCTGTTCGAAGTATAGCGGGAAACATTTGTATAAACGGTGAGTTTGATTTAATTGTCACGTTAGATTTGAATATCACTCCTATTTCACTTTCTACCAGACAGTCGTACTGTCAAGATGGATACCGAGATAAATTCACCAATACCAAGTACTATCGCGCATGAAGTTGACACAGCCTGTTCGAATACTAAACATGATTTATTGAACAGCATTGCTGGTTTTATCGATTTCAGGCTGAATACATTTTAATCATATATTCAACAATATCAGAACAACATTTCGAATGCTTAGATGTCTAAGATAGAGGAAAGTGTCACCGACAATTGTCATTTTCAACGTAAAGGAAACGTAAACCAGTATACACACAGCGTTAAAGCTATGTCTAAGCTGAAGGATGCTTCTTCTATTCTAGAGAACTCTGCATATGAACACACAGAAGATCGTCGCAGCAAAGGAGAAAATATAACCGGAATCCTGCATAGCCTGAACCTTAATAAACCGGAAGCCTGTATAAACCTAACCTTAATTAAAGCATCAATAAAGGAAATCGTTGCTAATTTAACCTGTATACACCGAACACCTTTATCCGAATAGACAAGTTGATCCCAAGGTGGTTCTGTTTAGATAGGTTTATCTGTACTAAATTTGGAATAATTAATCAATATAATATGTTAAAACTAAAGTGTCTCTTTACAAGGTTTTGAAGATCTTTTGATTTGATTGTGTTTTTAATCATTAAGTTGTTATTTCTATATAATCATCATTAAAATCTCCAGTAACAATAACATTGCCGTAATTAATGTAATACGAGTACCGACCTACAAATTGACCTATAATTTTGAATTTTCATGTCAATACCTACAAACCTATCTGAGTTTGTATCTACTATTTCTTTTACTAAAAAATGTAAAGAAGATTTGTACATTATATAGGTCCAACCTTTGACAATTAAAGAAATCATTTAATCTATCAGATTTTTGTTACCCTATGATATCTAGTATCTATATTATTCATATGAGACAATGAGCTTTATTTAAGTTTGTGTTCACATATAATTGTAATGTCACAATTAGTGACACGCAGTAAATTTTGCAGACATAAAGTAGATGTTCTATGTTAGAAATATTTAGATTTATAATGGCCCAAAAAAATAACACTTTAAAATTAAAAGAAAAATTAAATTTCAAACATAAACATTAAGGACACCATCATGGAAATGTCTTACAAGTATATATGACGCGATGAGTTTTCCTTGTCTTCTTGAACTGGTGCGTCATTCCATCTACGTGTCCATTCGCGGTTACATAAGAAGAACTTAAAGATATCAAAAGGGTAATCATAATAGGTATATCGAAGAAGAACAGACAACTCATAGACCAAAAGAGAAAAGTACAAAAGGACAGGTGCTCAGGAAGGGTAGACAGTATATAGAATATAGAATGTAGACTTTGATTTCTATCTAAATGTTCCGAAGCGTTATAATTTCATATACAATTTGGTAGAATGGTAGTTATAGACTTACCTGTAATAAAACTGTAACCGAATGATAAGGCCACGCCAAATTAATACCTCGTTCGTCGGATTCGCCGCGTGTATTTTGATGTCGACAAGAAAAAAATACTTTTTATTTTTCGCCGCGTCAATTGCGGAACCGCCCGCGTCCAATCCAAAATTTAGAATTAAAAAATTCAGTCACTTGTACATTTGACAGAAAGGTGCCTAAATATCGTAAAGAAACATTAAATATCGATCAAAAATGAAGTAGAGTAATACAAATACAAAATGGGCAAGCTTTTTGTTATTTCCGTCGTGTCTCAGAGACAATCAAAGAAACTAATTAACAATACAGCGTTGGAACATAGACGATATGGACATTTATAGAACTACGAAATAGTAAAAAGCAGACCCCAATGTCAAGAGATTTTACAGGACTACAGTTACGATGACATCGTCAAAATCCAAATCACATAGCAAACGCAGGCATTCGCTAGTATTGAAGTGTCCCCAAACATGAAATTCGGCACATGCAAATTTATGCAATTCCATATTTCTTTCATAGAGTCAATCCCCAAAACATCACCCTGTGATCCACATAAACCAAATGCCTTTGCTGTTATGCTAGCGGAACAGAATGAGCTTCAGCTCCCCCAAAACCAGAAGGTGAGAAGCTCAGTGGTCCACAACGACTTCTTTCTGATATTATCACTTGGATATCAAATTTTGATTAAAGCAGCTTATTTTTTTTTCACTAATATTATTGAGTCTTCTCTTTAAATTGCATTAATATTTGACCAATGAAAAGTGGAAATTCAGTGTTCTCCAATGCTACCATGGTACTATGGTACTATATTTTGTAGCATAGTGATATATGTTCCTCTCTGTAACTATCTCAGACGATTTATAACAGAAATTTTAAGAACATATTTACCAGAAAACAGTTCAATATTTTTTCATAGTTAGTCATATCTGAACTTTTGAATTTCTGGGGAGAACACGGGACATTCAAGTATTACACATGCACCATGAAGTTCTTATATACTTGGAAATGAGTCTTTGTTAGGGAGATGTTAATTGATCAATTACCATATTAAAAATTCACTTGCAAATAAACAAATACACGATTTCAACTGTTTTGTAATGACTTTATATATATATACAACTTCTAGTCAGGATGACTTTTTTATTACCGTATATACAAGTTTTTATTATTCCAAGATGGAAATATGTTGTTACTTTTTATTTACATTTGTTTTTTTTCACAAATAAAAGATATGTTCTTGGAATATCCGTGTTTTATTTGCTAAAAATATATCAACAGTGCATCAAATAATCTAAGTACACTATGGGCTTCCTGTATCATACTGAACACTCAAATGCCAAGATGAAGTAAGCCTTTCCTGTTTATTAAAAGACATTGACTTCATTCATGACAATTATACCTGCATTTCTATGTAACTTTAGGATCCTGCAATTAAAGAAAACTACATGCACTAATCTATGAGACTTGTATCCACAAAATTCTAATCGCTCGCTTAATTTTTTTTATCATTGGTCAGATTTTATTTTTTTTTAATTAAAAAAAAAATCGCTCGCTTGTTGAAAAATGCTTCCCCTCCAAAAAACCCAATTTTGAAAAAAAAAATAAATAAAAATATTGCGCTCGCTCGCTACCATATTTTTCGTATGGTTGTCCGAAGAACTAGAAATTAATTTGGAGTGGCCTAAATACTGTTTTATATGTCTGTAAACACAACACTTTTTTGACAGTCAATAAACTTTAACTGACGCCAAGGAAGACGATCCGTGTTTTAAAAACATAGTTCCCTACCTGTAATTTTATCAAAACATGTCACAGCAAATCTGCATACTTCAAAACTTTAGCTTACAGGTTATGTGTGGTAATTATGGAGATGGTATGTAGATTACATTCAATTTATTTTAGTGTTAATTATATAACATTTGGGTCAAACTCAAGTTATGTCGGCTAACAAAGGTCCTCTCTACATTGATATTATCCTATAAAGAAAATCAAATATTTGGTAAAATGTGAATATTTACATGTTGAATTAAAGTCGATGCTTACGATAGCTCTGCTGACAGAGATTTAGTCCCCGGGGCTATGATACGCCCAGTAATTAGTCCTTTAGGATTGACATCGTATATTAGATAGTTTTTTTTTTATCAAAATGTACAGTTCCTAAATCACGTCATTATTATCATAATTAAGGTGCTCCCCCCTCAGAGATATATGTGACAAAAAGGGACCAGATGCGGTACTTTCGATTTTTCACTGTGACGTCGTAAAGTTTGCAACGTCACATAATATAAACGAGCACCTGCTGACAGGACAAATGCATATTAATGAACCAATAAAGTGACAGGAAACGGTATTAATGACATGCAAATGTCTAAATATAAAAAATAAAATGTATTTTTAAATCAATTTAATAAGTTTATTTTTTAATTTCCCGCAGTTTTTCGTCGTCTCGCAACCGGTTTCGAAATTATTCAACAGGAGTAATTTTACAGTTGTTCCCTTTTTATTGATATTGGATACATGGCGGAAAATCTGAGTTAATCGGAAATCCAAAGAAGTGTTTGTAGTGTTCCGCCTGAAATATTAGAATGTCATGACGATGGTTTTATAAATGAATTGAACGCGGTTAGCGACTTGTACTTCGCTGATCGGCTTGAATTCAACCCGTCTCAACATGAATCTCCTGAATTTCGAATCCGACAACGACGGCTACGATGTTGCATCCATTCCGATTTTATCGAGCCATCGGAAGAGGACATTCTGGAATATGTAAAGCAGCATCAATTTAAATTAGATACTTGTAAAACAAATTATGGGGAGCCATGCAGTAAGATAATTATCATGGATGCAGCTGTAGAATTCGTGAACACTGACACTGTGTGATTGGGAAAGCTGAACTATTTATAATTTACCCATATGCGTTCAGGTAGTCACACAGCAGCTAAAATCCATAAAATAAAAGAGCGAGAGAGACCATATCAAGAATTATATTTCATAGGAAAGCATTTTGTTTTATAAAACATAGAGAAAAAAATGTGCTGTCAGACAGGAATGGCCTTTCACCAGGAAAACTTCCAAAGTATGTACTTCAATAAGTAGATGCAAAAAGGATTCAAATTTTCTTTTTGAAATATGCTGCTGACAATGATTTGCCTCTCCCAGAAAGACCACTATTATAAAACCACCAAGTATTATTATTGCCTTCTGATAAAAGCTTTATTTACAAACATCAAGAAAGTGAATCTTTGGCTACTGAAATGCATTACTGAAGTGTTAGTTTGAGAACTTTCAAGAGTCATGTCCAAATATTGTTATGGCTAAACCTTGTTCTGATTTATGTCGACACTCAAGACTTTGCAGACACAATATCAAAGAGTGGGAATCTTTAGAAACAGGACAAGGAACTTTTACTACCAGAGTACAACAAACATGTACAACTAGCCAAGGAGCAAAGAGATTACTACATAACTCATGTGAAAACTAGTAACCAGAACTTAATGGGACTACCAGATGATCTAAACGAAATTCAGGTAATTTATTTGTGGTGCAAATTTCCATGACATAAACTACATACATGTACATCAACATGTATGATGAAATCATTTTTAATATTACATGTAATGGACAACTACCATAAATAATAGACAATCTCTGAAGATTATTGATCAAGACTAAATATTACACACATGAAATTTAATCAATTTAAGCTTGTCAATTTTTATGTGGTTTTGAAAATGAAATAATGGTAAAATATGGCCAAACAGAAATCATTTTGAAAAACAAATTCACAAGTAAAAAACATAGGAATAGTACATTTTGTATTTTTAAATGTACTGAAATATATTGCATATAGCAGGTATACTATGGTTACATAATGCATATTGTCATAATTTATTTTAGTCAAAACTTGATAATTATATGAACTACATGTACACAAGTTATGATAATATTTGATTTTTATACATTTTGAAAGGATATGAAAACATTTGAATTTTACTAAGTATTGTTTCACACCGAATTAGGTACATGCCACAGACATACAAAATGCACAGGTTAAAATGTATTCTTCCCGCATTTAAAAAACCCAAGTATTGTTAGACATGGTTTTTATTTAATAGAATATAATATGTACAAAAATGATTTATTGTTATATTTTTTTAAATTGTAAACTTATAATTTATGTTTTTAAATAAAATCATTTGTAGTTATATTTATACTGCTTAATGTGTTCAGGTAATCCTACCATGTCAGTAGAAACAACTCTCCATTTTTCCTGGGATTATGCACAAGTTCATTTTCCATACCATGCACAGCAAGTAGAATCAATCTATAGGTTTTTTTTGTTCTTCAAAACAACAAGGAAATGTAATGTATTTGGAGTCTAGTCTGAAGGATCTGGTAATTATTTTTTTCTATAAATTATGAAATATTTTCATTAAAATTTATGTACATGATGTAATAAGGAGTTACTTTAATAAGAGCCATTTTCACTTTGAGATTCAGCTAATATTGATTTTTCTGACTGTAAAATGCACTTAAAATGTATTCACATGCATTCAAATTAATGTTCTAAATATATATGTGTGTAATGGAAGAAAACAACAAAATCCCTTACAACATGTACACACATATTAATGTGCAACAGAGGATAACTATTTTTAATATATATACAGAGACTACATGTATATCTGGAACATGCATTGGTGAAATTCTAATGTAGAAACAATGTAGAAACAAAGTAAAATGTTGCAGCTCATTTAATTTGGGTAAAGGGGAAAAACTCTTTATTAAAAGCAGTGCTACTATTGGAGAGAAGATGAATGTTACAGTTAAAGAGACAAAATCAACTCTACAAATCTTATGTACTGATATTTTCTATGTAAACGCAATTTACTGTACACTTAAGGGTGTAGGCCTGAGTAACCCCCAAATTTTCCCATCATTCAATTTTTTTTTTAGTTTGCACCATGGAATAGTTATGTCTAAATACATTTTCTGACAAAGTTTCAAGAAATTTCACCGTGCCGTTTTCTCCATAGCACATCCTAAATATAGCAATTTTGGGGGTATTCCCGACGCCAGGTGGTAATACTAGTTTCGGAAGTTTCTAATCGATATACGCATTTATTTCTGGTTGAAAGGGAATATTTTGACTTTAATACACTTGACAGTGTTATTGTTCAATACATATGAAATATCTAGCATATATGAATATCCTGTATGGAGATAATCACGTGCAAACAGTGGAAATTGGGAAAAGAGGGGGGATGCCCTGAGGTACCACCCTGGTATTAAAAATGTTATTGAAAAAAATCCTGTCATTTAATTTCCACCAAAAAATGTCACAGTAAAGAAAATATATATAGACATCATTGAACCAAATTTTACAAACTTTTACATTCGGATTTTTAAAATATTTAAATTTATCTTTTTCATGGCACCCAGAAAAAAAAATGAAATTGTCGAGGAAAGTTACCACACACCCATCTTTTGCTAGTTTCTTTGTTTGTGAGATAAAAATTAACTAGTTACCAATAACAAAAAAATTTTGAATTCTTATAATTAACACAGTGGATGTCCAAATTACCAATTGACTGCATTTGTCTTTTTTATTTTCAGGTCGGCTGGGGAGGGGGAGGGGTGGTTTGAGGGTGACTATTCTTGATTAATTCATTGGAAAAAAAAAACACACACACAGACATCAACCCAGGTGTATTGTTAAATTCCTTTAAATTCTGTCCTCCAGTTGTATTCGTTTGATTCTGATTATTCTTTATTTGTCTTAGGAGAAGGAGACGGCGGTATAAGAGAGGATCAGATAATATTACAATTTTTTCCCAAACATAGCTTTCTATTTTTTACTACCGTATAATTTGCTCTATAGTTTCATAATATCTAAGATTCTGATGAATATATTTATTTTTTGTTTTTTTACAAACCCTTGAATTTCAATAGAAAAAGGTTGTCACACAAATTGTGTTACATTTCTGGCATTTTTGACAACATATTTCGATGAACATTTTTTCGGGAAAGAGATATTTCAATGATATTTTGTGGGCATATAATAATAACACACTGCCTGACACTGGCATAAGCAGCAATAAAATATTAAAATACAAGGAGCACAACTATGGAAAAGTAAAAGGAAAAGGAGTCATATTTTTTAACTGGCCAAATCCAATGTAAACAATCTTTATCACCAAGAAGCTTGGAATTGAGCTGGAATTTCCAAACGCACAGATGATCATATATTTGAGAAGACACTGAAAATAGAGTTATCTCCCATACCCCAGGTCTACACCCTTAAATCAAATGTATTACCAGAAAATATAATAGGTAGATACTAATAACAATATGCCAGCTATTTCATGATTTTTTTTATTATTATTAAAACATAATAACATGTCTTTGTATTGAAATAAATTCAATTTCTCATAAATACTTGAATGAACTTGGATAACTTCACAATAAAAAACTAGTACACTTGTACATTTTGTATCTTCAGAAAATTAAATTGCTTTTTTGTTTTAAAGGAGAAACAATTCAACTATCCTACTAGCAAAATACAACATTAGTGATCTGCATATGAATGCATTTTTCTTCTATAACTTTTAATTGACTTTAATGAAGCTTAAAATAATTCAAGTATACCACCTTGAAATGGCTATGGAGAAAAGAGATTTTTACATGCTTATATTGAATGACAAATTTGAGATATTGAGCAAATAATATGAATATTTTTTTTTCAATTACAGGTAACTGAAACAGTGTGAAGGTCAAGTAGAAATGTTCGCTATGTTCAATGTATTGTAAATGATGTGATGGACCCAGTAATATTATATGAGTGGAAGTCTTACTTGCAATAATTCTTTAAGCCATTGAAACATATTACTGACTACTATCGCTTTTTCATTGATTCTAAGAATCCACTATTATCCAGGTGTAGTAAAGTGCAAAGAAAGGGTATCATATAAACAATTCACATTTAATTTGCTTTAATTCAAAACTATTCTTTAACAAACACAAACCCTTCCAAATGTTTCAATCATAACGGTTTTGATACAGCAAGACAGTGGTACTTGTATGACCATATCGGACAATGCTGTTATTCAGAGGAAGCTAAGGAACTGACATGCCCTAAGCCAACTGTTCCAAAGAAGGAATTATACAAGTACAAATCAAGAAAAAGATAATGAGTACAGACCTAAAAGGGGAAGGAAAAAGGCCTTTCTGAATTAAAAATAGACAACAATATGTGTTCATCATGTTCAATATTTAGACAATGCAATAACTATCAATGCATGTATAGTGCCTGGTTTAGGTTTATGGTGTTTAAAGCCACTTTCAACAATATTTCAATATATCGTGGCAGTTATTTTTTTTGTGGAGAAGATCGGAGTACCCAGAGAAGCATGTCGAGAAATATAATATTTTCTTTTGAAATTATAAATAACTTGACCTTGAAGTAAAAGGTCAAGGTCACATATAATAGCATATGGTAAATTAACTTGGTATATGGTTTAGGTTTATGGTGTTTAATGCCACTTTCAACAATATTTCAATATATCGTTGCGGTCAGTTTTATTGGTGGAGAAGTCTGGAGTAACCGGAGAAGCATGTCATGAAATACAATATTTTCTGTTCAAATTATAGATAACTTGACCTTGAAATAAAAGGTCAAGGTCACATATAATAGCATTTGGTAAATTAACTTGGTTTAATCTAGCCACATGACAAAAATGTAAGAGTCTAACCCCAATGAGAAAAAAATTATGAGCAAGATACAATATTTCATATTACAGTCAGTAATTTGACCTTGGGGGGTCAAGGGTCAAGGTCACGGATAAAAATAACTATGAAAAGTGAATCATAATACGTTGATGAATAGACATGCCAAATATCAGTAGCCTAAGTCAACCAATAAGAAAGTTGTAGATCTGTGAGTATGATATGCTACATTGTTGAAAACCATGAAATAGAATGAAAAATCAATTGAAAACAAAAGCAAGGTTTATAGTGAGGCTAATATATAAAATGGCCATATCTCGAAAAGTACGTTAGGTATTGCCATAAAATTGTCACATAAGCTTTATTGATATAGTACAACACTAAAAATGCCAAAAACTCAAAATCTGATTTTCCCTCATCTGGACCCATTTTCTCAGTTATGGTCACATATGTGATCGTAACCTATATTGGCTATTCCTTTATAGATCCTTTGGTTTTCTCGCACCCAAAGATTTTAAGATTATTTGACGTTCAAGTATTTTGACATTGGACGTACCTGAGGAAGGATTTTCTAGGAAGGCGTTGTGCGCAATAAATAAGATAGTTACGTTGTTATTGCAATAATAAAATACCTTCCATTGTTTCCTCTTAAATCTTTTTTTGCGAAATTACTCTCCCCCTTTTTAAACATTTCGTGGCCATATATCCATACAATCTTATTAAAAAAACAATAAGGGGTGAGTGAGTGATTGTTGTTCAATGCCAAATGAAGATCTTGTCAGCAAAATCAACTTGAGAACAAGATACATTTCAATGAGATGTTGTAGATGCCAACTTTATACTTACATGGATCTGTATAGTGCTAACACACAGACACAGCCGTCCGCGGGTTACAATGTTGCTCCCTTCGGATACATTATCCTGACTACCAGTCTCCCACTCTTTGCTCTTACTCCGTAAAGCTATGTGTTAAACTTAGAAACAGCAAGTACCAATATTATAATCTTTTGCTTGACTCGACAAGGGGATCGAAAACACGATCTTCCACGCTTGTCAGGATCACACTAGTCACCACACCACTAATACGGTTGGTCCTATTTCTAAAGATGTCACATGCGCATACAATACACCTCCTCATATACTCTTGTTGACTTCTTATTTATTTGTATGTATGTGAATGTATATGGATGCAAGGGTGTGTTCTTAAAACAGTCTATGATTGTCTTCATGGGTGAGGCAAATTGGCATGCCATATATGTCTGATTTTATTTTTGAAATTTCGACCTGTCGGTTTTTGTAGTCATTCCCTAATTAATTAAATTATACTTCAGTTCAAAGTGTAGTGGGAAACATTTGTATAAACGGTGTGTTTGATTTAAATGTCACGTGATTTTTTAATATCCCACCTATTTCACTTTTTACCAGACAGTGGTACTGTCAAGATGGATACCGGGTTCAATTTACCAATAGGAAATGATATCGTGCATGAAGTTGAAACAGCCGTTTCGAATACAAAACAGGATTTATTGAACAGTACGGATGTTTTAATCGATTGCAGACTGAATAAATTTTAATCAAATATTCAACAATACCAGGAAGACAATTCGGATGCTTAGATGTCTATGATAGATGAAAGTGTCACCGACAACTGTCATTTTCAACGCCAAGAAAACGAAAACCAGTACACACACACAGTGCTAAAGGAAAACGCTATGGTTTTAACAAGTTAGCCTGAAAATTTAAATGAGATTAAATAAAAGACATTTGTGTTAATGGATGTTAAAAATAGTATACCGTAAGGAAGAATTTGATGATTGAAGTTGCATGTAGCACCAAATAATGGGGATCGCCATTTTTCAGAACTCTTTAATGTAAACAGACAAACGGCATCATCCATTCTCGGATTATACCTGCAATTAAAGCTCTTCCGAAAGAGCCATGCCGTCACAATAGCGGTATCGTTATATCAGTATTGATCAGTTGCAATTTTATCATTAAAACATATGTAAATCGTAAAATAACGTCGTTTATCACATATTTTATTGAAATAACGCCGAATTTGCATGTGTAACAAAATAATAATTTGCGACATGTTATTTGCCTCCTGGCAATAACATTTTACGAGGGAAATACCATGTTATCTGCCCTCTTGTGAAGGGCAATAACATGTTATCTGCCGTGGCAAAATATGTGATATATAGATTAATACATGGCCTTTTTCATATTGCCCTTGTCATCAGCCCTCGACTGACTTCGTCCCTCAGGGCAGATATCAAGGTATCGTGCTGATCACAAGGGAAATATGAAAAAGGCCATGTATTAATCTATAAATATTTATCTTTTGATATTTACATAATCATTATGACTTCAAGTTAAGTATTTTATTGCACTAACGAAAAGGGAAAGAGTGAGAAGAATTGTTTTGTGTAATCATTACTGATCAGGACTACCCTTGTCAACACATCGACCAATGACCTCGAAAAACACGGGAAAGTATGAGAGAATTTGGGGACTAAAAAGAAAAAAAAGCATGTGTACGCATAAAACGAGTTAAAACTGATAGTTATTTAACCTACGACCAATCACGTAAAGCATGAATTTAAACGTAGACCCCCCTCAATACAAATAAACTCATTTGTTTTATGAAAATATAACAAGGGATGGTAATATTAAGAAAACAATTAGAACGACATACAATTATACACATTGTATTGCAGTTGATCTGATATTAAAACATAACCCAACGGGCACGATGTTGGGGAGAATCAGATACACATTATTTATTCAACTAATATGACCCGTCCCCCTGACGTCACATGAAGAGGTGTCATGGCCGTTTACACTACGACAGGAAATTCCAAATATTTCTTTTTTTTAATTTGGAATATAAATGTTAATAAAGGTATTTTTTTGTTTAATAATTAGCTATTTACGAATAAAAAGTTACAATGTATTGAATTGTAACAATTGTTCTACTGACTGGAGTTTTCCTTTGAAGCTATGTCTAAACTGAAGGATGCTCCTCCTTTTCTAGGGAATTCAGACATGTAAACACAGAAGGTCGTCGCAGCAAAGGAGAAAATATCTGAATGTATCGGACTTGTACAGGAACGTCAAATGATGATTAAACTGGCAGACTCGTCAGATTTAGGTGGACAGTCGTTCAAAAGAACCAAAGCAATTCCATAGCTGATGACTCGGAGGAGAAGAAACTAGTGAATTGTGCATTTTCGAAAGCTGAAAGAAAAACCAAGTCTGAGAACACGAAAGGGCGTCCAAGGAAAACTCCATACAGTAAAGACCGTTAGGCGGAGGATAATGCTGGAATATACAAACCAGGGGGTGTTTTACATATAGAAAGAGAGATCACTGGAGTGATAACTGTCCAGATTCTAAACAATCAAAGATAAGTACCTTTATTTTTCTCATCTTTTAATACTGGGATAAATTAAGATCAAAGGCAGATAAATACGACTAAAAGAAAAATCAATTTATCCATTCCCAATGTGTTTTAATTGTCAGGTCATTTCAATGAGAACATATATCACAAAACAAAGCCGTTGATCAGTTTGTTCACAATACAATTGAAGTACACCAATCTTTTATAGTACCTGTAGGGAGTTTAAAAGCAGGTTAAATGAAGGGAGACTGATGACACATAGCCAATACATAGAATATATTGTTGAGAAGGGTTAAAATATGCCGTATTAAAACAGAACCAGAACACATTAACATTAATAACAATAAAGCATCACTTAAGAACAAGGCTGTTGTTACAAATGTACTGAGCAAAGGCTGTATCAAGAAAGTATCTACAAAACCGTTAATCGTTAATCCACTTACGGTAGCGTTTAACAAATCGAGCAAACCTCGATTAGTACTTGATTATTGACACATTAACCCTCATTTACAAAAGCATATATTTAACTATAAAGATGGCAAAGTTGCTAGAGAAATGTTTGATGTAGGTGATTTTATTTTCAGTTATGACTTAAAATCTAAGTACCATCATATTACGATTTTCGAAGTACGTCAACAATATTTCGGCTTCACATGGTTTTTGAAGGCAACATACGATATTTCGTGTTCACTATTCTTAATTTTTGGTGTTTCTACCGCTGGTTATTTTTTTCAAAGGTTTTGAGAGAGATTGTTAAAGATTCCAGGTCTAAACGCTAAGAATCATTATGCTTTCATACGATGTCGTAGCAGAAGAAATTGATTATGAAACCGCTGTTAAAAGCAGTAGAGAGGTGAATGACAAATTGCAAAATTTTTTGGTTTTTTAATTGGTCATGACAAATATCACTAGACGCCTTGTCAGAAATTTGATTTTGCTGGAATACTGAAAATGGTATCATTTTGTCAAAGAAGAGAGAATGGAGATTGATGACACATAATCAATGCATATTATATATTGTTGAGAATGCATAATATATGCCGTATTAAGCACAAATTTACATTAATTGCACTAAATCATCACTTAAGAACCAAGATTTTTTAGACGATGCTCTAGCGGGAGAAAATGATTATGATACAGCTGTTAAAGGCAGTAAACAGGTGAATGACCAATTGTACAATTTTAGGTTTTGTTTAATTGTTCATGACAAATATCACTAGTCGCCTTGTCAGAAATTAGATTTTGCTGGGATACTAAAAATGGTATTACTTCTGTCAAAGAAGAGGGAATTCAGAAACTTGAAAAATGCTTAACTTATGCCCTGTGCCAAGTCGAAAAAGGAATACATTTGTTTCGAGTTAGATTTTCTGACAGTAGTGTAGGTCATCTTATCTCTATGCACACAGTGTTTGGTGACACAGTACGCCAAAGTACTGGATTTGTGTATGACTGAGTTTTAGGCAAAGTAAGCCATTTGACAATTACGTGTAAGATAACCATAATATGCTTTGACAGAATTGTCATTTTGGGACAATAACTTAAAAGGTTAAAAAATCAGTACAATGACAGCCAAAAAGTTTTTGATGGTGCACTTTTTTGTGACGCCTCATATATAGGCTTTGTATGTTTGTTAACTCTGATTTAGTTTCTCATGTAGAGAACATCGACACATTCGGTATATGAACCGAATCTGAAAGTCTTTAAAGTTAGAATGTGCTAAAAGAGTGATCTACACTTTTTGAAATGAATTGGAAAATAAACAAGTCAAAATCAATTCAAATTATAAGAAAGTTGAGCACATTCTTATGGTAGGTAGCAAGAAAACGACATTACACAAATTCACACTATTTGTGAATAAAAATCTTATTGGATTCCAAGGACACAAAATGATCGTGCTGATCGCGGTAGTG
>MJUT01021431.1:325406-339776 GCA_002080005.1 Gigantidas platifrons | reverse complement strand
AATGCCGTTCTAAAATTCCGTTGGCAGTGGAAACTTGGAGTGCTGAATAAATTTCAATCGCCAACTGGGTGACCGCAAAGTAATATTTGATCGCCCAGCTGAAATTTTACTTGCCGTGGGCGACCGTTAATTTGCATCCCTGATGCAAGCATGTTCAATCGTTTAACATCACCTTTGGTGCTTTCATTTTTTATATATAAATGTATTATATATATTTGTTGATTGAATCTACATATTTATATACAATTTAATGTTACATGTAACTAGAAGTGTGGGCATCTGCTCCAGGACACAACTTAGTCTTTCTGTTGCAGAACTTTACTAACAGGACTACCTAAAACAACAATTATTGTAACCGAACAAAAAATCTTGGGGCCCAGCAACTGACTTTCCATATGAAATATCAAAAATTTCATTAGCCAGCTGGACTATTGTCTGATAATTTTCCGGGGGCCAGGCCAAATTTTAGAGGTCTTGGGCTACTGAGCCCATCCTATGTTTTATCCCTGTGCTCATCTTTTTATTCAATTTTTATAAATTATACAAACATGTAAATGTGTCGTATATTACAATTTGTTGCTATCGCCAAGGTAAATGAATACAGAATAGACCTGCACCGAGAATGAAACGTCACGTTTCTACCACTTGATGACTTGTGGAATTCTATAAAATTTCATGTACAGTACATTTGCTTTGCCTGAAAGTGCTATACATGTGATTTCTTTCCGACACATGTTTGTGTACATTTTGTATATATGTAGACCCTTAGATATAATGGCATATAGAAAAGTTCTATGTATGTTTTAGGGAAAATGACATCACTGATGCAGATTCAAATACGATATTGTCCAATTGTAGACCATGGAAGTACACAGATCCACCCAATGCTTCTAATTTAGCAAGGTATGGTGATGGTCAAGGTCAATAACATGCTTGATTGAACCTAAGCTCAGCATGGTTGGATAGTTTCTTATAAAAATAGACATCTATGAATCAGAAATCAATCCAAGATGGATACAACCACAGGGACTGTATGAGTAATGTGCTTTTAAAATATTCTTCTCAGAAACTGTTGAACCTTTTGAAAGTAAACATGGATTTTCTTTGTTATTCTGATCAGAAATTTTAAATAGACCACTACTGTGGGAAATGGTTTAATGAGAAAAAATATCTTCTTGGAAAACCCCAATCCTGATTGAAGTCTAACTGTGCATAAATGATCACTGTATAATAAACAGAATTTATTGAGCCTCTTGTTTCCTTTCCAGTACTTGAGGTCTCAAATTTGCTAAAAACCTGTTAAATGACATGTCTACCCGTGGAAATTTAATGAGATGTAGTTAGCTGTATGCAAAATCTGATTCAGCTGGTTGGTCCAGCACAAATTGGGAACAATTATTATCTCATCAAGAAGTAATGTATACATGTCTGCTTTCATGTTACTTAATCGTTGCTAACTTGGAGCTATAACAACATTAAGATTCGTACACTGCCAAAAAGTAGAATTTTTTCATTTTATTTTTTTCCCACATGTTCAAAATAAATAAAGTTTAGCAATTTAGCTTTAAAAAGATGAAATAAAGATAAATATTTCACATTAAACAGCTTATCGAACCACTTTCCGTCTTTTGAGAACGAAAATTACCATCGATTACTTATTTGCTTGCAAGCAAATAATTTGACCTCGCTTTTTCCGTATGCAATTGACCTTACTAGTGACAGGTAAAAACGAATAATTTGTATTTTGTCACTTATTAACTGCCAACTTGCATGGTTCTTTATCCGTAATTAACACGGACTAAAAGCAGATTCACAAAAAATAAGAAATAAGTGCATTGTTGTACTGATTTAATGACGATTCGACAAACTCCGTAAACAATGTCGATAATTAATAAGATGGTGTCCATTTCTTGATCGATCTCAAAACACGAGCAGTTACATCTTTTTTCCCCGATGCGCATATATTTCATAACATTTACAAGTTACAGAAACACGTTTTATTAAGGCATCAATCATATCTGATAGTTTTTATGGGTAACAAAAATTTACGATTTGGCAGATAATGCCCCTTTAAATTAAACAAGATACAATATAATCATGTAATATTATCTCACCAAGTACATAGATGTATGTTTTTGTATTTACCATCTCCTAACTACTAATATATCATATGAACATTGGTAAGATTTGGTCGATTTGTGTGTCCACAATTTCCTACTTAAGAGGTCCTTGTAGGATAAAGTTCTGGTGAATCCTAACCAAAAAGTCATATGTCCCAGTAGTGCATCCTTTGTAGTTTAGAAATAAAATGGCAAGTCCCAAACATGAGTGACAAGTCCAGGACATACCTAGGTCAGTTACAAGTTTCTCTGCTACTCATTTTGGACTTGTGTCAGTCAGTAGAGATTGCATTCTGATGTGTATCAATGCACATGCATGTCGCCACATTAGATAAAAAGAATGTTCATACATACCTTGTCCCTAGCATAGATTGTCTCAAGTACATGTTCGATGATGTTGATCATGTGATAAATATAGCTAGAGGATGTAAACATGGTAGTGTTAGTGGACTGATGGTAAAACAAACTCTTCTGTCATGATTTTGAATAGGCTAAGGAAAAAAATTAAAGTGTGTCCTCTAGCATTCTTTAAAAACAAATCGGGTAGGTATTTAGTCAGGCAAAACTTTATATATTTTTTTAATTTTACCTAGGTTTTCAGGACAAGGATCGTGCAGTGCTTGGCCAAAAATGGCAATACAAACTTTTCTGTAGGGTTAGCGTAAACACAAATAATTTTATTTTGACCATACATGTATATACATTGTATAATGACTTCATATTTTCATTGTAGACCACCACTTCATCCCACACAAGCAAAAGAGGTGGCATCTGAGCCTTCATCTCAAGGTAATACAATTTATTATGCAATTATTATACTTTTTGGCTGTCAGGCCAAATAAAGCTTATGAAATATATTATCTATGGGTCTAGGACAAAAGCCCCATGACAAAAAGCCCCCCAATAATGAAAAGTATAGGTTAATGTTTTTTGTATCTTTGTTTAATTGTTCGTATATGAAAAAAAAATGGTGGTTTATAACATGATTCAAGATTTTTTTTACCTCTGTATTTTAATTCATTGTACGTTGTACCTCTGTATTTTACTGCAAACCACATTTGTATCTTTGGATGCATTTTGGACTTATTGTACTGCTATTTATGTATTTACATTATTTTTTAATACCATTTTTCATAATAATTTACTTTTGGAACATGAAGATATCATAAACAATTGAAGTATTTGTTTAAGAATTATAATAAATCTCACCAAAGAAATTAAAAACAAAAATAAAAATCGTAGTTTATCAAACATGGCGAGAAAATAACTCACTCATTACTTTTAATAACTTCAAAGGTTACAAAGGTAATTATCAATTGTTTATCAATAAAAACAATTCCTGATTAACTTTACGTGACAAATTTCAATTTAAACAATTAAGTAATGTTTTTTTTTTAATTTACACTTTATAAATGAACTTAGCAATGAACAAAATGTGGAAAAATATTTATATATTAAAGTATTTTATCTGTAATTTGTTACAGTTTCCTTTGGTCTTTGCTACCCAATAAATTTAGTAACAACGTTCAGTTGACCACCGACTCATGATACTAGAAATTATCAGCTGTTGGTCATTTGTCATGCGTGGTCTAACGTGACATCACTAAACCTTTCATTAATAAAAAAGGTAAAAAAAATCACAAAGCTATACATGTTAAAATTGTGAAATTACCGATTAAAAAATTATTAGTATTAAAAAAAAAGGTAAAAACACAACAAAAAAATCACAAAGCTGTGTTAAAATTGTGAAATTACCGATAACAAATTATTAGTATTTTTTTTTCACTCGACAAGGATTATTCGCTCTTCGAGCTCATCTGATATGGACCTGATAATCCTCGTCTTGCAAAAAAAATACTAATAATTAATATTTATTTTTTGTATTAATTCTTTAAGATATCTTTTAGTTTGTCCGGGGGGCTTTTGTCCTGTTCTCATTATCTAGTAGTAGTCTGTTACCTTATAGGACACTGTGATGTTATTTCATACCAGTCTGAATTTTATTAAAGTACAATTTCTACACTTGCAGTCAAATGCTAAACTTTGCACACACTTTTTCTGAATATCTCATTTCATGTACAAGCTCTTGAAATAAGATGCAAAATACAAAGGAGGAGTTAAGAACAATGGACATTTATCCCATTTAAGGCAGCAATATAAATATGCAAAAAAAGCTGTAGAAGATTTTAAACAAATATTTATCATAGCTATTTGTATCAGTTATATTACTCAACTCAACCATTACACAGTGCAATTGTTAACCAAACTTGCAACTTTAGTTGAGGTCTCAATATCACAGGTTTTTAAGAGGTCAGATAGTTAGCTCTATAATTACACAAAAAATACCATAAGCTATGATTTACCAACAAGATATGTTGTAGATTGCAAGTAGTGTTTTTATTTAAATTGTAATTTTAAATGTTGAATCTTGTAAATTCATTAATTAATGCAAATCCTAGACCAAAAGTGAAAATGCAAGGTTAGATAAATGTAATTTTCACCATTGTCAAAAATAAATTTATAAAGAAAATGTAGAAGGTGTAATTTCTGACCATTACTGTTGTAAGTGGAATGTCAAAAATAAAGCAATTAGCATGAGTAACTGGAAAAAACAAAAAACAGTAAATCATAAATGTGTGATCTTTCTTTGATGAGAGATATTACCTGTTTGGATTTTATTTGAAATTTTTGTCTTATTTGATTATTTCAGAAAATACTAGTCAAACATCAGATGCCAGTGTTGGATCAGAACAAACAGAGGTAAACCATTGATCCTTGTGTAATGTAATAGAACATGCCACGATATAGCTGAAATACTGCTAAAGTTGGTGTTTAACATCAATCAATCAATATATTATAAAATGTTGCCACTATTTATGATCAGTACAACAGTTAACAAGATCATATCATAAAAAATAAATATACGGTGAAAAAAACCCTGTCTAAATGGAACCTCTTAGGGACCAACTTTTGTGTTTGGACTAGACATGAGGTTGGTTTATACAGTTTAAATTAGCAAAGATTTCCAACAGGATTCTGGTATTGACTTATAAGCAGGTCTATTATATATCCAGACAGGAAACGGGTTCCAACTTGTAGTCTAGTAGATACGGTACCAAAACTAATATTTTAAGATAGGACAAGCTGTATTTATTTTGTGTATAGGGAAATGTTGAGTCAGGTTAGCGTGCAAGCTCTTGATATCCTAGTTTTAATCTACCTTGTTTGATGTGTCATTAACTATTTGTATGTTCACATTTAAGTCACATGATTTTAGTTTGCATTTTAAATTATCATTTCAGCCTGATGAAATAAGTACTGAATATGTGGCTGTTTGCAAGTATTGTGGAGTTTTAAGCAACAATCTTACCAAATGTCAACGATGTTTTCGGATATTTGATAAAGAAATAAAATTACGATCAGTAACTGAAACCCAAAACAGAGCTATTGTTATTGACAAAGGCACATTTTATTCAAAAAAGATGAGTGAACAGGCTAGTGTTTATGGAGGTTATACTGTTAAACATATAGAAGAGGGGAAAGTGGTAACAGGCCGTACTGTTAAGAATTCAGGCAAGCAGTATAAACTGGTTCACACCAGGAAGTTGATTGTGCCACAGGAACCAGGTAAAATATGAAATCTATTTTCAATTTATAAATCATTTGATTTTAGTAGATGTCTTGTTTACATGTGCCATTCTGTCTAAATTGATATATAATGGACCTCATATGATTTTAGTCTGCCTTGGTTAATTCTGCTACTCTGTCTAAATTAATACATATATTATTTTAGCCTGCTTTGGTTAAATGTGCCTTTCTCTGTCTTAATTGAAAGATGAACTCTGATTATTTTAGCCTGCTTTATTAAGTCTCCCAAACAACATTTGGAGACTTATTGTTTTTGCTCCATTTCTTATTATTATTATTATTATTATTCTCCTTTCTTTCTTTGGCACATGAACGTGTCCACAGCAGATCTCAGGAACTACTGGACAGAATTTCATGAAACTTGGTGGAGTTATAGATATATGTTTCTAGTTGGTCCAAAAGTTTTCAGCTTTGTGGTAAAGGGGGTCAAAGTCATATTTTGAGGGGTTCAATGAGGGTGAGGGTTACTATAGAATCCTATGGGAAAGTTGAAATTTCGTACATTAATGTTGATTACTTCTAAATGGATAATGATAGAGACATAAAATTTGACATAGTGATAGGTCACCATTAGAGGAGCAATTCTGCGTTTTCAAAATTTGCAAGATGTCTGCCATTTTCAAAATGGCTGCCAAAACACGGCATAAAAAATGGGCGGTAAAAATTCAACATTGTCCGATATCATCAAAATTTGATATGTGGGTAGACAATGATGTCCCGAATTGATTCCCGACATGGAAAAATTTCTACCGGTTGCCATTTTCAAAATGACCACCACCGCACAAAATCAACATTGTCCGATTTCAACGACATTTCATATGTAGGTAGATTATGATGTCCCGAATTGATTCCTGACATCGCAAAATTTCTACCGGTCTCCATTTTCAAAATGGCCACCACAATGCCGCAGAAATTCAACATTGCTCGATTTCAACGAAATTTCATATGTAGGTAGATTATATGATGTCCTGAATTGATTCTCGACATTGCAAAATTTCTACCGGTCTCCATTTTCAAAATGGCCACCACAATACTGCAAAATATCAATCTCAGAATTTGTCACAATGCAAAGTGTTCATTGTTCGATTTCAAAGGTAGCTTTTGATTTATTTATTTTTTAAACCTGTTGTCAGTGGCCGGTTTGGGAGACTTCATAATCATAATCGTTAGATTATAATCATATCTTGTTTAAGTGTGCCTTTCTCTGTATAAATTGATACATGAAACACTGATTATTTTAGTTTGCCATGTTTAATTATGCCTTTCTCTGTCTTAATTGATAGGTGAACTCAGATTATTTTAGTCTGCCATGGTTAAATATGCCTTTCTCTATCTTAATTGATAGGTGAACTCTGATTATTTTAGTCTGCCATGGTTAAATATGCCTTTCTCTATCTTAATTTATAGGTGAACTCTGATTATTTTAGTCTGCCATGGTTAAATATGCCTTTCTCTATCTTAAATTACTTAATTGATACATGAAACTCTGATTATTTTAGCCTGCTTTGTTTAAATATGCCTTTCTCTGTCTGAATTGATATATAGATCTCACATGCTTTTTGTCTGCCATGGTTAAAGTAATATTCTAATATGACGTCCTTCAAACGCTTTGAGTCCAAACCAGTAGTAAAATTAATATATACCTACACCCATTGTAATTTACGACGTCATCGACAATTTATAACGATATCTTACCATTTTTTACATATTAGAATCGACATAATTCATGGTATCCCGAATTTATATTATTTTTACCACGGGTAGGTACTTTATGCCTATATTTTACCCCTTGCTAATGCTCGGGGTAAAATAATTGGCATAAAGTGCCTACCCGTGGTAAAAATAATATAAATTTGGGCTACCATGAATTATTTCTTAATTACACCAGTTTTGGGTGAAGAAAATTTTCCCCTGAAAATTCAATTTGGAATACGGCGGTACCTTTACTAAGCTATTCGTGCATGTTTCAAGTCGAAATATGTTCCCAACAACTACAAATCTGCAAATCCGTGTGCATGTTTATCGTCCTCGCCATTGTTGTGGAGACTAAATAACTTTCGTTTTTTTTGTTCCAATGATTGCCGATCATGACCTCGTGAAGAATAGATAAACAATAATGGATGCTGAGGTAAGCACACACACATTCCTGACAATGATTATTGAGGAATCTGTCTGTTTCATGTTGTGTGAACCAATTTTTTTTTGCAATTATTCTTATGTGGTACACACGGAATATATATATTTTTTTTTTCATCAACCGAACATTGCGCATGAACGATAATCTCCCAGAAAGAGTTCAAATCTTGGGTCACGCACATATCCTTTGCATTACTGTACGGGAAAACAGAATTATCTGCTGTCAAATATTTTGCGATTTGCTCTTAAAATCTGCTTTTGAGTGGATTTTTAATGTTATGCAGTTGATTTTAGTTAAAATTAAGTGACATATTAAGTGAATATATTTAATCCAAAAATTCCTTGATATTTGCCTTTCATATTACTTTAAATATGCCTTTCTCTGTCTTAATTGATACATATGCATGAAACCCTGATTATTTTAGCCTGCTTTGGTTAAATATGCCTTTCTCAGCCTTAATTGATAGGTGAACTCTAATTATTTTAGTCTGCCTTGTTTAAATTAATATGCCTTTCTCTGTCTTAATTGATAGGTGAATTCTGATTATTTTAGTCTGCCATGTTTAAATATGCCTTTCTCTGTCTTAATTGATAGGTGAACTCTGATTATTTTAGTCTGCCTTGTTTAAATATGCCTTTCCCTGTCTTAATTGATAGGTGAACTCTGATTATTTTAGTCTGCCTTGTTTGAATATGCCTTTCCCTGTCTTAATTGATAGGTGAAACTTGGATTATTTTAGCCTGTTATTCTCTGTCTAGATTGATACATAAGGGGGTCTTTATATTGATCATTGATCTTAAAATATAGAACATTTGATTTCAACTTAATATGTAAAAATCTAGATAATCTATAAACTAATCCAGATTTTCAATTTTCACTTCTGGTTCATTGATGAATTATGGATTAAATTTAACACAGTAATAGTTAATTGGAAATCCTGACAACAGGATTAAGGTTATAGTGTTTAATGCCACTTTCAACAATATAACAAAAGTTTTAACACAAAATACATATCAGTAAGAGTGTTTCAATATAATAATTCCTTGTCATTATTATTCAGTTACCGTGACAATATCATCTGATGAGGATGAACCAGAAACCAACGAAAAACCACCACAAACGACTGTTTCTACTTCCAAGGAAACAGTCAACAGTGAACCAGATGAACTGAGCAACTTAGTCTCTGTTATACCAATAAAACGCTCAGTGTCACCTACGTTTAATAAAGGTAGCAGAATTTCACGAATGGAAAATAAGGTAAATAATGAAGAAACTATTTTTCAGAAGTTGTAATATGAAACAGCATGATTAAAAAATACAATTTCTCTATATATTTAGGGGAATTATATATATTTAAATTAGGAATTCATAAAGTAACCAACAATGTCTTTTATGAGCATTCTTTGATAATAAGGATCAATGAAATCAAGTTAACAGTTAATGAAATTAATGATCTTTGTGAAAGACCAGATGTTGGAATTATGTTAGTGCATATAGCAATTAGTGAAAAAATCTACATTTGTACAAAACAATATAGCTGTAATTATATTAATTACATTCAGACATGTGATATATCTACAGTACGGTCAGAGACATGCTGTGATAAATCACCGTGATAGACATAAAATTAATCCTTCAGTGGGAATTTCACCGACATTTTCCCACTGTGATAGACCTTAATTCACCGGCAAAATTAGTGAAAAGGATTAACTTTTATTGCCCCCATCTTCAAAATCTTACCTGTTTCTCCACAGGACATGTGAATGAAGTCCTAAATCTGGTCACAGTTGAGTGATTATCTAGAAGTTTTATCTTTGTACATGTTGTTTTAATGGACATAATATTTATTAATCAGAACAAATTTTATATTCAATCTTGTAAAATAAAAGCAGACAGTTGTAAATAAATAGGCCTATTCCTGTTTTTTTGTTGTTTTTTTTTAAATATTTTCCATTTCTCCATTCGTACGATACAATCTTTTTACCTAGCAAAAAAAAGGCTAGATGTGCAGGTGAGAAAAGTCTGAAAATTTTGATGTGTATTGATTTTCATACCGGAAATTAAATTGTCACATCTAAATTTAGAATACTGATATATATTCAATACAATTCTTCCCTCTTTTTCATGTGTGGGCCGTTTCCATAATTATTAGAAATGAATATCCATATTTGTACAATTATTTGTAACTGTATATAATACTATTTAGATTCGGAACGGATGTAATAAAAATAAGGACAAACGCTAGTATTTATTTCTTTTGGCTTTCTTTCCTTTGCATTTTTAAAATGCATGAATTGTTTTTTTTAGGGTATGGGTATGGACTTTTCCTTATGTCATATAAAAAAAAATCAAAAAAATTACTCCTCTACTAGACTAATCCAAATTAGTTTAGTAGAGGTGTACCAGGTATATGGAGAGGCTGGTGTTGCTCTTGTCCTGTTTGTTTGTATTTTATCTCTATATAACTGAATTAAAAAAAAGAAGAAAGAAAATTGTAATTCATTTAATTGAATTAACAAATAGAAAAAGGTATTATCGTTATGATATAGGGGTATAATTATTTTTCATATTTTAACTTATTTGAGTCTGGTACACCACATTGCATTTTTTTTAGAAATGAATTTTGGCATGGTATCTTATTTAGTGTACACACATAGAAAACACCGATTTCTAAGCTATCAATGTATTAATCCTAAACTGTCAACTACAAAAAAGCATGCTGCTCAGGTGAACTTTCCCACGCACCTAGCTAATGTTACTAAAAATAGAAACATGTCAGACAGCATCAATCAAAAGATGACTGTGGATTTGTCTCCTCTTATCTAAATAACAATGTTACAGTTAAAGTTACATTTCAACATGTTGGTAGGTCTATCTTTAGAGATCATAATTAAAGTCATAATGAGACCGGAAGTAGACCTGTGGTATGACGAAATAGAATCGTTTTTTGTTAGGACAAATTCTTTTTTATTTATTTTTATTTCCTTTTAAAAAACATTGTAAATATAATCTTCTAACGGAAACCTGAAAAAAGAAAATATATATTCAAAATTAGCCTTGAATTGGAATTAATATACTAAATATTAGTCACAGCTTTTAATAAAAACGAAAAACGTCATGTTCAGTTTACCTGTAATCTACTAACATCTGGTCTTACCTGTAATTAGTGGAGCATGTACCTACCCAAGTTTTATGGCTTCCCCAATAAACATTTGATCATTAGCATCACCGTGATGAAAATTAAAAAGGATTAAAAGTTAATCCTTTTCACCATCACCGACAATATGTCTATCACAGTGATTTATCGCGGTATGTCTCTGACCGTACTGTATCAGAGTAAATGTCTATGTATGTTTAAATACAGGACTGCACTGTGACTACAGATTAAATGGTGATTGGGATAAAATAGATCTCCACCTTTTATTAACCGATCTGTGTATTTTGGGGTATTCCTTTTCATTATGGTAAATCGTGGGTTTGATCCCTTGTGGGGTCTAAACAAATGTTATAAACTGGTATGTTATGCCTTTTCGCTATAAAGCACGCAGCATTAAGGAGTGAAAACTAAGACTAACTGGCTTGACATCAGGATAATGTCAGAGTGAAACAACATGTCTACCCGTAAACTTGTTTCAGGGAGATATCACTATAACTATCCAACTAAGTATGTTGGTCTAGTACAGTGTGAACATTATTATCGTCTCATCGAAATGTAACTAGTTCTCACCATGATATACTTATAACTGAAAAAATGTTTACTTGGCATTAAGCAACAATTACTCACTCACTCATTCACTCCCCCCTTTCATTACCTACGATTTAGTTTGTCTTCATCAATATTACCGTAATATGGTACCCATTTGAGAGTACTCCAGCTCCTTTTCTAATAGAATGAATTGCCATTTCTTTATATCAGGATGGTCAGCCTGTGAGGAAAGTCAGAAGAAAGAGTGTCGGTAGTGACAGTGTCATCCCAATCAGGACAGTTTGTACAAAAACAGCTGTAATTGACAGTAAACTCGGTACAACCGATGAATTGAGGATGGAAACCATAAACCACCTAGCAATGGATTGTAGAAATATACGAGTGGGTAGTTTGAAGGGAACACCAATCGAACCTGTTATTATTTCTTCTGAAGCTATTGAATTGTTTATGGAAGGTTAGTCTAATCTATTATGTCCGTGTAAATTGTAGCCTTCTAAAGAATTATTAACTATAGAAAAAAGTAGATATTCATGAAGCACCATTGTGATATAAAGATTTCATTTTGTACTACTGTCCCAAGGTATATCGTGGTATGGTAGATTTATAACTGCCTATGCCTATCAACACTAACGTGAGTTCAAACCCCTCTCAGGCAAGGTATACTCGATACAACATTATGTGATAAAGTTTGTCAGTGATTTGTGACAGGTCGGTTGTTTTCTCCGGGTAGACCGTTTTCCTTCAACAATAAAACTGATCACCACAATATAACTGAAACATTGTTGAAAGTGGTGTTGAAAATGTGAACCCCCCCAAGTTCTATTGGGTTCAATTCCAAGGAGATCAAAATATAGCACATTAATTAAAATGGTCTTTACCAGATGAGCAATACAGGCTCAAGTGAGCCTTTACAGCACTTTTATTTTGACTGAATTTAGTGAGATTTGTTGCCATGGAATCATTTGAAGTACATTGTATTCAGCATTATTTGGAATAAAAAAAAAACAGTTCTATAATGCCAGTAATATTTTACAGGTGAAGAAGATAGTCATAGAATAAAATTACATTCGAAGGATGTTATACAGTGCCTTTTGGGAAAAAAAATAAACATTATGTTTTTGCAAACAAGCGCTGAAGCTGGTGTGTATGTGAGGGAAGCTCTTGGTATGACTGAGCAGAGTGAGGGTAAACCATATTTTGCCCCAATAGGCTCAGGTAAATATTTGATTATCAGCGCCAATACCTTTGTTATGTAGTACAAGGAAAAAAGTGTATTATGGTAAACCACATCAGTGGTGTAATGGTTAGCATGCTCTCCTCCAGTGTGGTAGATCATAGGTTCATCAGTGGTATAATGGTTAGCATGCTCTCCTCCAGTGTGGTAGATCATAGGTTCATCAGTGGTGTAATGGTTAGCATTCTTGAGTGTGGTAGATCATAAGTTTGAGTCAGACCAAAGACTATAAAATTGGTATTTGTTGCTTCTCCACTAAGCACATAGTATTAAGGAGTAAGAGCAAAGACTGGTTGGCTCGGAATCAGAATAATGTTTCCGAGTGGAGCGACATGTCTACCCGTGGACTGTTGTTTCAGTGAGCTCACACTATAAAAATCCAACTAAGCGTGTTGGTCTAGAACAAAGCAGATCTCATCATCATCTCATTGAAAATTAACTTGTTCTCGCCATGATATAGCTGAAAAATTGCTGAATTGGCGTTAAACAACAATCACTCACTCACTGTATTATTGTATCCAGATTATACTGGAATCAAACTGTCATCTGATGTGACTGATCAGTGGAAACATCTTGATCTGATTCTGATATTTTTAATTTGAAAATTTAATATTCTAGAAATAAGGTATAACATACTTGGAAAACAAATGTTTGACATTTCAAGATCAGTTTTCATGGTGGGAATAAAATGTATGATTTAATTATTCTCAGAATTGTAGCTTTTTATGCCCCCGTGACTATTGGTAGGGGGGGCATATTGTTTTACCCCCGTCCGTCCATCCGTCTGTCCGTCCGTCCGTCACACTATAGTAGGCATAGTTTGTCCCGCTAACTCCTCCTACAGTTTTGGAGCTACAGCTTTAATATTATTACTTATTATGTAGGATGTTTATACACATAATGGAGGCGTGCATGTGCATTGGATTTTGATTTTCATCAAATATTCTCAAAATGACAGGTACTTGGACTTAGTCATTTTTTTCGTACTAGCTGCATAAAGGGAACATGGTTTATCCCACTAACTCCTCCTACAGTTTTGGAGGTACAGCTTTAATATTTTGTAGGATGTTTATACACATAATGGAGGTGTGCATAGGATTTTGATTTTCATCAAATATTCTCAAAATGACAGGTACTTAGACTTAGTCATATTTTTCGTACTAGCTGCATAAAGGGAACATGGTTTGTCCCGCTAACTCCTTCTACAGTTTTGGAGCTACACCTGTAATATTTTGTAGGATGTTTATACACATAATGGAGGTGTGCATGTGCACAGGATTTTGATTTTCATCAAATATTCTCAAAATGACAGGTAGTTGGACTTTTCATTTATGCCCCCATATAGGATATATGGTTTGTCCAGCTAACTCCTACAGTTTTTGAGCTAGACCTTTTATATTTTGTAGACAGTTAGTACCTACACTGAAGGTGTGCATATTTTATGGATTTTGACTTTCAACAATTTTTTTTTATGGATGCATGAACTTGGACAGATTTTGCTAAATCCATATAGGATATATGGTTT
>MJUT01021431.1:307495-320900 GCA_002080005.1 Gigantidas platifrons | reverse complement strand
ATTTCTCCTGTATGAACTGAACAACTGTCTTCCGAACACAAAAGCTGATCCCAATGAATTTTGATTTAAACAGATCTGTTTTAATTTCTCCTGTATGAACTGAACAACTGTCTTCCGAACACAAATGCTGAACCCAATGAAAATTAATTTAAACAGGTTTCACTGTGTAAAGGTATAAAAATCGAATCTAAGTTAAAGAAAATCACATTGATTCCAGATCTGCATACCTTTACGACCCATGTCTAATGATTCTGATATTTCCATCATAAAATAATTTCCCTGCCAGATAAAATTGCATTATCATTCCCAAACAGTTGTTTCTGAAATAAATGTCTTTCCTTTCTCCAAACATGTTTTACTAATTGTATGTTCTCTACTAAATGTCTGTGTGTGGACTGTAACTTCTAAGTTACTCCAGATCCAGCACTATTCATTATTTGCAATAAATTTCATTGTCATACTTAGATTCATATTTTTTTCAATTGTTTTTCTTATTGTTATTCAATGTATTAAGCATTTGATAATTACCCGTTTGGCTTTTTTTAATTCAAGAAAAGGAGATCTTTAGCGAAGTAAATCTCAATCTTTAATATTTTAGCTTGCCTGAAAAAAGACATGCTCGAGTGAAGAAATGGACTAAACATGTGGACTTGTTTGAGAAGGATTTCATTATTGTTCCTATTAATGAAAGGTATTTATGTAGCTTAAAATATCATACTAAAATTTCTCTATGTTAAAAAAAATTCATTTGATTTATAATATACAGTCAAACTTGTATTAAGAGGTCACCTTTGGGGCAAAGAAAAAGTGGTCTTTTAAGACAGGAGACCTCTTAAAGAGATTCAATTCATTTGAAATTTTCTATGACAGAACAAGGAAAAGGTGACCTTTTAATACAGGTGACTGCTTACTCTGCTGTAATAAATATGTAGATATCTTAATTTAGTGTGTGTGTGTGTGTGTGACACGTTTCTAGAAATACCTTCATCAGGTATGCTCATCGTAATTAGAAATTGTTGCATTTTCACAATACAATTAATTATCCCCTCGCCAACGAAGTTGTGAAGGGATATAGTAACGCTATCGTCTATCCTTCCGTAACATCCTTGTGAACACTCTAGAATCAACATCCTTCAATGGATTTTGATCAAACTTGGTACATACTTAGTCCTTAAGAGAATCTGGGACCCTATTGATTTTCAAGGTCATATGTCAAAGGTCAAGGTCACCGGGTCAAATTTTTAGGCAAGGGGATATGCTACGCTTTGCATTGCCCTTGTGACATTGATTTGATCTTTTTAAATTCCCTGTTGCAATCTTATCTAATTACAACTGCATCGATGGTGTATTGGTTAAATACTTGCCTCTCGTATGATAGGTCGTGCATTTGAGCCCTGGTCGGGTCAACCCAAAAACTATAAAATTGGTATTTGTTGCTTCTGCACTAAGCATGCAGTACTAAGGAATAAGAGGGAAAATGGTTGCCTTGGAGTCAGACTAATGTGTCTGAGTGGAGCGACATGTCTATCTGCAGACTGTTGTTTCTGTGAAGTAGCACTGTAATAAACCAACTTAGCAGGTTGGTCTAGTACAAAGCGGACATCATCATCATTTCATTAAAATTTAACCTCTCGTCATGATATAGCTTATTTTGACGTTAATCAATAATTGCTAACTCACTAGATATCTAATGTACTGGATGCATTGTCCAGTCATATCTTTAAAGAAACAAGCTGTACTTATACAGGGTATTCAATAAGATTGTATTGAAATTTGAAGTGGCTACATGATAAAAGGGGGGGTACTTACATTCAAAATGGTGCATATTGAGGCATTTTAAGGTAGTTTATAAGTGCATGAAAAAGGTTTCATAGAAATGATTCTTTTCTTTCTTTTATGGTTTTTGACGGCGACTTTCCAAATTGGAAATGATTTTTTTGTTGAACTGTTTTTGGTATCTTTGTGAAGAAGTCTTTGATGTTTGGCAAACTTTGTTTCATTTCAACTTGAAAAAAATGGCGATTCAAACTTTTCCATTTGCATATCTCATGAGTTATCCATCAATAACATAATTATCTTTTCGATGTGTCTCTAGATTTTTCAATTGAAATATCTCTATCATTTAAACGTTTAATCGAACATCAAATGATAATATGTTAAGCGTAGAATTGACACCGATCAATGATAAGTTCCGATAAATTTGTTTCATTCCCCTAGTATTAGATAACCCCTGACAAATGCATTGTTTTTTGTATAATTGTGGATTTTAAATTACTTTAAGATGATGAGTGAATAAATATTGTATATTTCTTTTACTTAATGAAAACATAATTTAGCTTCTAACAGTCGAACCGGCGATTTCACTCGTTTGAAGCGACGACATATCGCCAGGTGCCAGCCCTTATTGAAATCCCTGCTAATATTTTGTTCTCCGTTTATAAACAACAAAATCCAACTGATTTGTAGAAAAGCATTGAGGATTATATAGAAGATTTATAAGTGATGATGAATTTGAAGACATTTATGCATATCTTTCTTTAAGGTCCCATTGGTTTCTGGCAGTAATCTGTTTCCCTGGAATAACAGAAAACAGGAGGGTACGTTATATGTGTAAACCAAAGGAAGAGAAACCAACAAATGATGAAGCTAATACAGATAAGGGAGATAACTCAGAGAAAGAAACAACTGAATCTGAAGAAAACCTGACAGAAGTTGAAAACAAAGAGAAAAGTAATGATACAGCGGTTAAGGAAGAATCTCCAATGGAAGAAGAGGAGGAACAAGATACAAAGGTATTGTAATTTTCTGCATATTTCTGACCAATGTATTGCAATGCTAAAAATAGTCAGATACAGGTACCTAGAATTAGACTAAATATGACCAGGCAAAACGTATTCTGCATGATGACTTTAGCGAAAAAACCTAGCCAATTTCTTCATTTATAGTGAAAAACTATTTGGTTTTATTGAATCAGGGTAACCTAACTAATTTTTGAAACAATTCAACGACTCTTTAAGAAAATGAATTTCGTACAATTTGTAGTTCTCCATCATTGTTATGATAAGAAAATGAGTTTGCAGTAATCTTTTATGAAAAGAAAGTTTAAACAATATCAACAAAATGAACAACCACATCACTACTGCTTGAATAATGGAACACAAAATAGACCATGACATATGACATTGATAATCCAGGTCCTTGTCATGAGCAGGGTTGAAGTGATTAATGTGATTCTCCCTTCTGATAATTGAATTTCCAATGACAATGCAGATGTAAACAGACGATAAAAGACCTGCACAGATTCACTACCACTCAAAAATATCACACACTATCACAAAAATGAATGACATCATATGCAATAGCAGGGTCAGTGAATGCTCATAGTTAACTGACTACTAGCTAAGAAGGTAGTATATGTTGGTCAAGGACCATAACTCCTCACATGACTATATTTTTTTCTGTATTTCAGGATAATGAAGAGCCTATGGAAACAGATACAGCTTCTAACAATGGCAATGATGCAGCTTCTAACAGTGGAAATGACTCGCCGGTATTGATTTTTAATATTTTTTATGCAGTCACACCTCATCATCTTCTTAGAAGTTAAAATTTTATCTTATTCTAATAAAAAAAAAAGTGGGGGTGCGGTGCTGTTGTGGTTGTGATCATATGGTAGTTGGATTTACAACTACCTGTGCAATCAGTGCCTATCACCACTAAAGTTGTGAGTTCGAACCCTGTTCATGGTGAGGTGTACTCGATACAACATTACGTGATCCAGTTTGTCAGTTCGATGGTTTTCTACGGGTACTGCAATAAAATACCATAAACTCACCCAAACTCTAATAAGAAATAAATTTTGATAACTCAGAAGTTAAAATGTTATCTTTTTGTATCAGCTTTCCATTTGATTTATCATCTATGATACAAATACCTGCTTCAGGCCATGAACCATGATTTTTCAAGGGGAGTTTAATAAACTTATGATGTGACATGGTCTTGTTGGGGGGGGGGTAAAATTCTCACTTTAATAGTCATAACTTAAGTAAAATTGTGCTTTTAATGGTCCTTCTTGGTTTTAAAGGGGTACACTAACAAATTAAAAAGTGTTAATTTGTATGGACACAATTAGTGGGGGAGGTGAAATATTATGTTGTCTAACTTTGCATTTTTATTTGGAATGGTGATATGATGTTCTGTATACATTTTGCTATCTTTATTTTTGTCCTACCAGAGTTATGGGATTTTGTCTCATGAAAAATTGTCTGTAATGTTGCACACTAACTTCCACTTTGCCTTGATCAGTATTGTATAGACTTCACCATATTATTGAGAATTATGGTTTGAGGGTCTGTGATTTTCACCTGTCTTTACAGAGTTATGGGACTTTATCCAATGAAAAATAGTCTATTGTGTTGTATACTTACTCAAGTTTGCCCCATTCTTTTCAAACCATACCATATTTTTTAGGAGTGGTTGGAGGGTCTTTATTAATTTTGATGTGTTTCACTTTTGTTGTTAGTGTCTAGGACTATATACAGGCATATCATGGGCACACGACACAACTGTTAATTTGTTATTGTCATCACTTTGTCCTTGTTGTCTGTATACATCTGTGAAACTACTCTGATAAATGGAAAGACATATGTATGTCAAAAACAACCTTGTATTATAAAGAAAGCTTCAATTAGATGCATTACATTTATATTGGGGGTCGTTGTGGCCATGATCGTATGGTAGTTGGATTTACAACTACCTAGGCATTCAGAGTTCTAACCCCACTCAAGGGAGGTCTACTCAATACAACATTATGTGATCAAGTTTGTCAGTGACTTGCAACAGATCTGTGGTTTTCTCCACCAATAAAATTGACTGCAACAATATAGATAAAATATTGTTGAAAGTGGCATTAAGCACCATAAACCACCATTTATATTGACAGTTTACTATACTATCATAACTCTGTTGTATTTATATTGACAGTTTACTATACTATCATAACTCTGTTGTATTTATATTGACAGTTTACTATACTATTATAACTCTGTTGTATTTATATTGACAGTTTACTATACTATCATAACTCTGTTGTATTTATATTGACAGTTTACTATACTATCATAACTCTGTTGTATTTATATTGACAGTTTACTATACTATTATATCTCTGTTGTAGGAACCAAGAGGTAGATTATTGACTGAAGAAGACTTAGATGACCCTGAAATCTCAAGCAAGGCCATGGAAGGACTGCAACAGTAAGAACTATTCATTNTTTACTATACTATCATAACTCTGTTGTATTTATATTGACAGTTTACTATACTATCATAACTCTGTTGTATTTATATTGACAGTTTACTATACTATCATAACTCTGTTGTATTTTTATTGACAGTTTACTATACTATTATATCTCTGTTGTAGGAACCAAGAGGTAGATTATTGACTGAAGAAGACTTAGATGACCCTGAAATCTCAAGCAAGGCCATGGAAGGACTGCAACAGTAAGAACTATTCATTTATTTTCTTGTTGGATCAAAATTGATTTTATCTGAATTTAAAGGAAAAATTGTGATTGATTGATTGATTGATTATTGCTTAATGTCCAGTGAGCAGTATTTCAGCTGTATTCAGAACGAGAAGTTCAAAATGTTATTTTTTTCACCCAAATAAGGATGTCACACTGGTAGTGATGACATATCACTATGTACACATATTTGAAAATTAATCCATTTTCAATGGATTTCTGAATCAAGTGGCATTGTTTTGAGATTAAGGTAAAACTGATAGATTAGAGTTCTTTGGAGTTGGATCGAGGTCTGAATTAAATGAATGTTGACAGAAATATATGCTGGGAACCAGTACTTCATAATTCAATAATTTTCAAAATCACTATTAAGCCTATTTATTTATAAAACTGAAAGATTAAAGTGGTATTTTCTATAGTAAGCAATTTTAAATATTTAATATAAATAAGAAATAAACCAAAGCAACAATAATAAATCATCACATGAACTTACCTGTAAAAAAAAATTGCAGTCTTACACAATAACGCTAATCATGACTTCATTTAATATGAAAAATCTATTATTATGAACTAGTAACAGGTATGGACTTTGGAAGTGAGATGTTATCAGTAGATCATGCAAATATTAGCTAGAGAGATATTGGCAACAATCGCTGCATCAGCTGGACAAAACGGAAATTTTTCCAAAGTCGGGACTGTGTTTGTTTATTTATTATCTAACTTCCGGTTTGATAATAATCTTCTAATAGTCGTTATATGAAGGATTTTTACTCAAAGAACATGGTTGTTAGTCGCGTTAGACAGTGGGTCGTTATATAAAAGTCAAATGCATGGGAAAACGCTGGGGAGGAATGAATAAGGTCAGCTAACAAAGGAAGACGTTATACAGAGGGGGTCGCTAAGACAAGTTTGACTGTATTATAAAATGTTCTCCTATTTTGTAGACCATGTATAATGGTGATGGACTCGCTAGCTGGCCAATCAAGACAAAGAATTATAAATGTATTGAAAGAGTATGTATAAAACATAGCATAAAAGTTTTATTTAGTCTGTGTATATATGAACAACATAAAACTCTTTATCTGTATAACTTCGGAGTGTCATGGTCGTGATCATATGGTATTTGAATTTATAACTATCTATGCAATGGGTGTCTATCACCACTGAAATTGTGAGTTCGAATCCTGCTCAGGCGAGGTGTACTTGATACAACGTTATGCAATAAAGTTTGTCAGTGAATTTCGACAGGCAGGTGGTTTTCTCCGGGCACTCTGGTTTCCTCCAGCAATAAAACTGACCGCCACGATATAACTGAAATATTGTTGAAAGTGGCATTAAATACCATAAATCAAAACCAGACCTATATAACAACATTGAACTTTTTACCTGGATACCTTCTGTTTTTCTTTGAACAACTAGAAGTTTATATAGTTTTTACTTTTCTATCTTATTTCTTCCATCCCTAAGAAAATTTATATGAAGCAACTCCCCCCCCCCTTGAAAACTTAAAGTACCATTGTAATAACTCAAGTTTGAAGAAAAAAAAAAAAGGTTTTGCGGAAAGTCCAACCAGGGAAATACAGTCAGTAATGTAATACATCAAACTGTCAATAAGCTTACAGGATTATATAATCAGACATTAAACTAAAATGTTTTGCAATTTTTACATATTTGTTGTAAAAAGACTGTAGTCCCGGAGATACTAGTAAAAAGTACAATGTGACTATTTTGCCTGGATCATCCAATATTTAAACGTAATTAAGTCTTCATTTCTCTTTCTGATTTATCACTTCTTATAATAGCCCAGTGAATGAGATGTCAAAAATATGAAAATGGTGAGTTTCCTGCTTAAAAATTTATTAGATCTTTTTTTGGAATACAGTTTTAATGTTTTATTATTGGGATTTTTTTCAGCTATTTACAAGTTGAATGGAACTCTAAGAAATCCAAAGAAGGCAGTATAAGAGAGAGGTTTAAAGGAGCCTCCCCTAAAGTGCCTCAGCAGACAAACTATAGTGATTGTGGCGTTTATATATTACAATATGTCGATAGCTTTTTTGAGGTAAAATTGACCATAGATCACTAAGATAATATTATAAACCAAAAAAAATTGATAGTTTCAATTACAGTCAAACCTGGCTTAACGGGCACCTCTGTATAACGGGCACCTGCTTATAACGGTCATGCTGACATCCCCCCGATGCATTTCTCTATTAAAGAACTCCTTATATAACGGGCACTGTCTAACGCGGGCAGCGGGCATGGTATTTTCATACAAATCGTTGCTGAAACCTCCATATAATGGGCAATTGTCAATGAACAAAAAAATGTGTTCAGTTATCGTTAAATATTTCTGTCTTTTGTGGGTGAAATTTAGAGAGAAAAAAAAGAATAATTATATTAAATGATCGACTTTTTTACTTTCTTTCAACAGCTATTATTATCTTAATTGTTATCGTAATTACAATTAAACTTTATGATCAAAAGAATGAAATTTACTGACAAAGCATTTTCAAATTCAATCACTCGCCGATAGCTATAAATAGCCTAATCACACAATCAGCATGTGTTTACCTTGATCTGTTACTGCACTTTAAATGAATGTTGACAGAAATATATGCTGGGAACCAGTACTTCACTTCGTAATTACGTAATTCAATAATTTTCAAAAACATGATTTTTATTTATAAAAGTGAAAGATTAAAATGGATTTTTCTAAAGTAAGCAATTTTAAATATTTTATATAAATAAGAAATAACCCCTCCCCCCAAAAAAACCAACAACAACCAAAACAACAATAATATATCATCACTTTCACATTTTCTGAATAAAATCCGTTTTCTCTTTGGTATTGACATGTTTACAACTAAAATTTAGACTGAACTGTTTAATTAATTACAAAATCTGTCCAGGTAAACTCTAATAACCGGAATTACATCATAGGACCAGGTGACAAAATAAACACATAAAAACCAAGTACCGTGACAGGTGTATTGATTAAGTTCGGACAACAATCAATTATGAATCTTTATAAAAGTAATCAAACAATTTGGCATAATTAACGAGGGAAAATATATTAATTGTGACACTTTTGTACTGAAAATTGTTTGGCGGATGGCGATATGCGAGGGAATTATAATGTATATATTATAAAACGGGACTTCAGAAAATCGTGGCGATAAGCAAGGTTGGCGTTATAACGAGGGAGTACTGTATATGGGGGAAAAATCTACTCAAAATAGCAAACCTCTTTATAAAGGTCACTTACATGTTTTCCCTTCAGTGCCCTTTATAGACAGGTTTGACTATGTTGAATATCTCAATACTGACAATTTCTGTTGTTGATCAAATTGAAGACAATTGTTTTAAAACTAAATAGTGTATACAAAATGTATATGCCCCATGGTTCTGTGAATCTTTGAGGCTGTTGCATTTGTGGTATAATGATTAAGAATGCTGACTTTGCATGCTGTGGGTTCTAGCCACTGGAAGGTCAAACCAAAGTTTATAAAACTGGTATTTGCTGCTTCTTTGCTAAGCATGCAGAATTAAGAGGAGTAGGAGCAATGTCTGGTTAGGGCTGTTCCATTTAAGTCTACCTGGGAGGGGGGAATGCCATTTTTATATTTTTCTGTTGGTTGTGGGGGTGAAACCATATATTTTTTTATGTTGGGTGGGTTTTTTTAATCTATTGGTGAGGGGGGGGGGTCTGAAATAAGTGGCGTTCCCCCCTCCCAGATATATTTAAATGGAACAGCCCTTAGCTCAAAATCAGTATAATTTGTCAAGATTGGAGCGACATGTCTACCTGACGACTTGCTTCAATGAGCTAGCACTATTAAAATCCAAATAACAGTGTTGGTCTAGTAAGAAGTGGACACCATCATAATCTCATTGAATGTAACTTTTTCTCGCCATGATATAGCTGAAAAAAATACTCATTTACCATTAAACAACAATCGCTCACTCATATTGAATGTCTTGTAATTGTAAAATACAGTCAAACTTATGTGACCTTCTATGAACACAACAATAAAAGTAAAAGCAAAGAGGGGTTGGTTCAGAATCAATATAATGTCTCCTAGTGGAGCAACATGTCTGCACATGGACTGTTGTTTCAAAAGTACTATAAAAATCAAACTCCATGTGTGTTAGTATAGTATAAAACAGAAATCATCATTTCTTCAAAAGTAACTAGTTCTTGCCATGATATGGCTGAAAAATTGCTCACTTGGCATTAGATAACACTCACCCACACACTATGTTCTAATAAGTGAATCAGGTCCTTGATAGCTACGAATATGATATTTTTTTATAATTAATTTTAGGTTTGTAGATTACATTTTAGTATTACATGAGAAGTTTTTAATTGTTCATTTATCTTTTCACAGGACCCTATTTTCAATTTCACATTCCCGATGAAAAGTTTAACAAACTGGTTTTCCGAGGAAAGAGTTTCTAAGAAGCGTGTAGAAATCAGAGACTTAGTGATGAGACTAAAAGAAAAATATGACAATGAAAAATTAAAGAAGTCATGACAGGAGATATAAAAGGAGCAGAAAGAATCGAAAAATGAATTGTTTATATGTTGATGTAGAGGACAAAAAAATGTCTTCTGTTTGAGTGAGATTAAAAGTCTGAATCATGAAACAGACTTTAAACTGGATTCGAAACAGACTATAATCCAAGTATGAAATGGACAAGTTAGATGAAATAGACAATATTATAATTCATCCTGTTTGAAATTCTGTGAATATTACAGACATGAAGAGTTGTTTGTTTTTTATTTGCAGTTTGTATAGGAAGGGTTATGTTTTGGTTTCAATTTGATATTGAAGAGAGAAGAGATAAAAAAAAAAATGTGTGAAAGAGAGAATTATACACAAATAGTTTTTGGGTTTTATCATCCTGGTTACATTCACCACCATGTTTTACAACATTGCATTATGGGAGATGGTCTATTTAGACAGCAAGTTAAACGTGTGATTGTATTGAAGAAAAGTGTATAAAAGAGAGAGTCTCCTGTTTTATAAAACAGTGATATTAACTTAAAGGTTATCTGTTTCAATTTCCTCACAGAAATTGATTTTTCTAATAATAAGATATATTGACAAAATCAATGAATTTCAGATGAATATCCTAGTCATGTTGTATAGCATTATGGGATTCTTGATGATACATTTGACTTTTTAGCTGTTGTACATTTCAATACTTCCTTTGTAAAGTGTTGATTATCAACTTTATGTTTGAAACATAGTGCTAAATTGTCATATATTTGACCCAAAAAAATGTAGTTTTATATTTTTTCTAGCCACAGGATGGCAAGTTGTAATTGATAAGTCTGAAATTATATTAGTTCTGTACAAATTAACAATGTTTACTCCAAATATTTGATACAGCTCTGTTCATAATAATGCTAATTTTAGTCAATTTTTTGGGAGGCATTTAAAAGTTGAATAATTTTATGTTAGTAGTGGGGTTTGAGGAACCAACTATTTTATTGGGGGAGGGTAGGCATCAATTCTTTGTTCATTATTGTTTTTGTTTTTCTGAAATCATGAGGCCTAAACAAGTTGCAACTCTCTCTGTCTTGGATGAAAATATATTCTTGAAATAATCCTATCAAAATGTTGTAATTTCAGAACAAAAATAAGTCTTATGAAGTTATAACATATAATATGAGAGTAAATGGAGGGGCAGTTTGTCAATTGTGAACAAAAATCCCCAATTTTTTTCTCAAGAAAGTAACAAATTTTTAAGAGTAAAATCTAATTTATAATTCCAGTTTATCTTTTAATCAAAAAGTGCATTTAAAAGGTGTTTATATCTTATATCTTTTTATATGGTTAAATACAACAAAATTCAGAAAAACAATGTTTTATGAGGACATTTTTGCATACATTGATTAATATTCAATTAATTTAATCTGGTGTTTTTCTCGTTTTAAAATCATTTTTATTCTATCAATGTTCAATTTAAAGCTGAGGCAAGCATTAATCATTGAAGATACCAATATATGATACACTACACAGGGTAGACATTTTTGTATTTTTCAACAAATATTTATTTTACTTCTCATAATTTTTTCAAAAATAAACTCAAGTACAGTCAAACATACCCATGTGGTCACCTCTATTAAGTAGTCACCTGTATTAAAAGGTCACCCTTTTCTTGTCCTATCATGCAAAAATTGATATGAATTGAACCTCTTTTAAGAGATCACCTGTCTTAGAAGACCACTCAATACAGGTTTGACTACTGAAATTTGGTATATAATGAAATCGCACATCTGACTAAGTTGTCATGTGACAGCTTCTTGTCTTGGAAATAACATCTATATTTAGGCTACTAATGAAAACAAGAGAAATTTTGACAATGAATGCATATTGAACAATATTCCTTAAGAAAGATATTTTTGTTATTCACCATCACACAGTTAAATTATTTTGTACATTAAAGTCTGTGTGAGGATGCATAGGAAGAAAATTTGTAAATCATATTATTGAACATGTAAAATAATTATTATTAAAATATTATCATGTCACAAAAGTACTGTTCAGTTCAGTTGTCAAAAATAAATTAATAATGTTTTAAAACTCTTAATTTATGGCAGCTATAAATGTCATTTATTAGTAAGAAAGGATATGGTTTTAAATGAACATGAGAGTGAAACTGCCCAACATTACACTTAGACACAAATTAAAGGAACAACACTTTTATTGTGTTCTACATTTCACAGTCACAAGACTGGTTGGCTCGGAATCAATATAATGTGTCCGAATGGGGCAACATGTCTATCTGTGGACTTGTTTCAGTGTGCTATCACTATTAAAATCCAACTAATCGTGTTGGTCTAGTACAAAGCAGACCTCATCATCATCTCGTTGAAAATTAACTTGTTCTTGTTACGATATAGCTGAAAAACTGCTGAGTTGGTGTTAAACAACAATCACTCACTCACTCTTCAACAACGGGCATAACTTATACCCTAAAATGAGTGGCTCACTCACTCTTCAACAACGGGCATAACTTATACCCTAAAATGAGTGGCTCACTCACTCTTCAACAACGGACATAACTTGTACCCTAAAATGAGTGGCTCACTCACTTTTCAACAATGGGCATAACTTGTACCCTAAAATGAGTGGCTCACTCACTCGTCAACAATGGACATAACTTATACCCTAAAATGAGTGGCTCACTCACTCGTCAACAATGGGGATAACTTATACCCTAAAATGAGTGGCTCACTCACTCGTCAACAATGGGCATAACTTATATCCTAAAATGAGTGGCTCACTCACTTTTCAACAATGGGGATAACTTATACCCTAAAATGAGTGGCTCACTCACTCTTCAACAATGGGCATAACTTATACCCTAAAATGAGTGGCTCACTCACATTTCAACAATGGGGATAACTTATACCCTAAAATGAGTGGCTCACTCACTCTTCAACAATGGGCATAACTTATACCCTAAAATGAGTGGCTCACTCACTTTTCAACAATGGAAATAACTTATACCCTAAAATGAGTGGCTCACTCACATTTCAACAATGGGCATAACTTATACCCTAAAATTAGTGGCTCACTCACTCTTCAACAATGGGCATAACTTCTACCCTAAAATGAGTGGCTCACTCACTCTTCAACAACGGACATAACTTATACCCTAAAATGAGTGGCTCACTCACTCTTCAACAACGGACATAACTTATACCCTAAAATGAGTGGCTCACTCACTCTTCAACAACGGACATAACTTATACCCTAAAATGAGTGGCTCACTCACATTTCAACAATGGGCATAACATATAGCCTAAAATGAGTGGCTCACTCACTCTTCAACAATGGGCATAACTTATACCCTAAAAT
>MJUT01021431.1:285075-305736 GCA_002080005.1 Gigantidas platifrons | reverse complement strand
AGTGGCTCACTCACATTTCAACAATGGGCATAACTTATACCCTAAAATAGTGGCTCACTCACTTTTCAACAATGGGCATAACTTCTACCCTAAAATGAGTGGCTCACTCACTCTTCAACAATGGGCATAACTTATACCCTAAAATGAGTGGCTCACTCATTTTTCAACAATGGGCATAACTTCTACCCTAAAATGAGTGGCTCACTCACTCTTCAACAATGGGCATAACTTATACCCTAAAATGAGTGGCTCACTCACATTTCAACAATGGGCATAACTTCTACTCTAAAATTAGTGGCTCACTCACATTTCAACAATGGGCATAACTTATACCCTAAAATAGTGGCTCACTCACTCTTCAACAATGGGCATAACTTCTAGCCTAAAATGAGTGGCTCACTCACTCTTCAACAACGGACATAACTTATACCCTAAAATGAGTGGCTCACTCACTCTTCAACAACAGACATAACTTATACCCTAAAATGAGTGGCTCACTCACTCTTCAACAATGGGCATAACTTCTACCCTAAAATGAGTGGCTCACTCACATTTCAACAATGGGCATAACTTCTACCCTAGTGGCTCACTCACTCTTCAACAATGGGCATAACTTATACACTAAAATGAGTGGATGTTATAGTTCTAAACTTTTACATCACATCTTTAAGGAATATTTTTGTTACAACCCCAAGGTAACATGTCCTCAACTCTGTCCAGATTATTGTTTAGACTCGTTGTATAATGAGTAAAAGTGTTTTGTCTGTAAGGAGTATGTTAGTGTTGACCATACAGTAATGTCTTCAACTTTCTCTGTCCAGATTAGTATTGAAACTCATTGGCTCTGTCCAGTTAGGGGACTCGGTGAAGTAGTAGTATAAAATGTTTGTCACTAGGGAATATATTTATGTCAACATCATAGTAATATGTCCTTTATGTAATCAATATCATTATTGAAGCTCATTGGTTCTGTCCAGGTAGGGTACACAGTGAAGTAGTACTAGTAGTATAAATGGTTTGTCACCAGGGAATATATTTATGTTAACCTCACAATTAGGGTTATGGTGTTAAATGCCTCTTTTGTTGGTGGAGTGCCCAGAGAAAACCAACCTCATAGTAATATGTGCTTTATTCTATATACCTCAGGTAACCAATATCATTATTGAGACTTGTTGGTTCTGTCCATGTTTTGTTTCTGGGTGAATTAGTGGTGTAAAATGTTTGTCACTAGGAAATATATTTATGTCAACCTCATAGTAATATGTCCTTTACTTTATATAATTAATATCATTATTGAGACTTGTTGGTTCTGTCCATGTTTTGTTTCTCAGTGAACTAGTGGTGTAAAATATTCGTAACATGTCCACTGAGAAATAGGGGGATGGAGGTTTATGGTGTTCAATGTCACTTCCAACAATATTTCAGTTATATGATTGCGGTAAGTTTTATTGGTGAAGGAAACCGGAGGACCTGGAGAAATCCATCAACGTGCCGCAAGTCGCTGACAATTTTTTTCACATAATATTGTATCAAGTACAACTCGCCTGAGTGGGATTCGCAGGTATGCCTGCTGCTCATATCAAAGTATTATTAACTTTCCCTTATACAGGTTATTAGCGAACTTGGTCAAAAAGGTCGTAGCTCATCACTTGGCATTCAACTTCTTTTCACAGTTTATTCTTCCCCTTAAGAACTGTTTTCTTCTACTGGGATAAACTTAGCAGGTATGATCCGTGGGAGACAAGACATTCTGATGTTTACTTCTCACTTCAGTTTAATGTCATGTCTTTCAACAGAGTGTGCTTCACGTATAGACATTAGGAAATGTTCACTTTTCCAACTGGCTTCAGTAAAATGTGGCATTGATATTATGTAACCCTGATCAGTACTAAGAGCAACCTTGGGTCGGTTGTGTAATTGTGCACAGTGCCAGATTTAGGACAAATGAGGCCCTGTGCTAGTTAAAGTCAAGTCAAGTCAAGTAATTTTTATTTAAAGTCGGAAGCATATTTATAGCTAGTTAAGTTATGAGGCCCCTTACTTGGGCCCTGAAGGAGGTAGACTCGGTAGGCCTGCACAATCAGTCAGAAATACATGCTCAGGAAATTTAGGAATATTTAAAGTATTATGTTATATTAGGTAAATAGTAAAAAAATGTTTTTGCCAGGAAGATGCTCCCCACCCCTGGCCAACGGGGCCCTGTGCTTAAGCACAATGGTAAATACGGCACTGATTGTGCACATAACTAGTTTCTCTGTTGTCATATGTGGTAGACACATATCTTAAGACAAATGATTTCCCTGGTACTAACTAGTTAATCTGTTGTCATATGTGGTGACACATATCTTAAGACAAATGATTTCCCTGGTACTAACTAGTTAATCTGTTGTCATATGTGGTGACACATATCTTAAGACAAATGATTTCCCTGGTACTAACTAGTTTCTCTGTTGTCATATGTGGTGACACATATCTTAAGACAAATGATTTCCCTGGTACTAACTAGTTAATCTGTTGTCATATGTGGTTTTAAACCAAATCGTTAAGGACATACAGTGCGCATGTTTTTCTTTACATCGAGATAATGTTGAAATGTTTGTTTGGCCCTATTACATCAGATGTGAACTTACAAGAGAATCTTATTAACTGGACATAATTTGTTAGGGGCCCGGGTTGCTCAATGAGTTAGGTCGTTGGATCTAACAACTCATACAAGCCTATCACCAATACGGCGTGAGTTCGCGTCCGGCTTTGTAAATTACAAAAATGGGGCACTCGACTCGCAGCCGCAAGTGATAAAGTTTACCAGTTGCTTGCCCATGGTCGGTGGTTCTCTCCGGGTACTCCGGCTTCCTCCACCACTAAAACTGGTCGCCATGTTATAGCTGAAATATAGTTGAAAGTGGCGTTAAACAGTAAAAATCAAATAAAAATCATAAGTTGTTAATTATAATATAGGAATGAATAAAGGGGCGGTTAACCGTTTAACAATTTGGTAATTGAGATAATTACTATAACGGAAACGTTACCGGGTACATGGATAAACGTGACGGTCTTGGTTCTAAATCTGTGTATCCTTGGTTAATATAGGTTACAGGTGGAAAATCATACTAAAAATAACCTCCTTTACATTCCATTCTGTGTGCAGTGTTCTAATACAAAAGAATATTCCCAACCCATGTTTCTGTGGGAACATTATTTACAGAGCTGAAAAGTTAAAATTTTACCCATCTAAAATTATACAATGGTTGAAACATCTTATTCTTAAATGACATATTTGACAACTATAGTTGACTCTTAGAGGCAGAGTTGTTTGGAAAACATATATAGACAATCAACTGGGGAATTAGTGGTTCAAATATGTATTACTATTTTATATGCAATATTTAATTCCAACAAACTGATGACATTTTTACTCTGGTCTCCCACAAGACCATTAATTAGTAGTAGAGATGTTTAGTAGGTACTAATGAATATAATTACATATCAGTTCTAAATTCGACCTTTTCATTGATGTAGAGATGGTCACTGCATTAATCTGCGTTAAAGAAATTCACCAGTCACCATTATCATATTAATGGCCGCTCGAGGTTTTAGAGTTGCGACGTCCCTTTTTTTTAAACGCAACGGAGGTCATGCAATTGTCAATGTAAACCAACATGGTACTAAAATGAGCAAATTTATTTAGAGTCTTATTTCCTTCAATGAAGTGTGTATGGCATTATCGTGGTAGATAAACTTCCCTTGGGACAGTAGTATTGACTTTCAACACTGATAATGCCCTCGCCTGCGTCTCGGGCATGATCACTGTTTCAGTCAATACTACTGTCCCTTGGGCAGTCTATAAATTACGATAATGCCATATACATAAGTAACTATTATATAAGCATAATCAGGTATAAACATAACCAAATCACAAAATGGTTTGCCTATGTATACATTTCTAAAGTGTAATAAACTTGTGGTTTATTACAGGGAGTAACACACTGGATAGGTGGTAACCATGACATTAACTTGTGTTGGGTCTGTCTGCTTCATGACATAATTATGTTCAAAGGATGAATATTGTCTGGTTAACTTCCTAATCATGAACATGTTATTCCTTGTCTGGCCATCCATGATCAAAGATAATGAAATCGGTTTTAAAATATTTCAAAGTTCTTCGTCGATTTCTTTCATGAAAATAAAATCCCTCATAACTTGTGGTATGGGTAGTTGCATGACGTTATGATAAAATGCATTTCCTAAGTGATGTCTTATCCACATCCGACATGTTTGTTTTAAAGATCTAATATCATTTGCATGCTGTAACCAATGGTCTATGTCAAATTTCTTCAGGCTTTCTGTCACGTCTTTGTTTGTAAGAGCAGCTTTCATGTGAGCTTTGTCGTAACCCGTAATAATGAACAATTTAATAATATCTATGGCATTCATAGATAGAGCCAGTGTTGTTGGACATTCTTCTATTGATATATGACCAGCACATTGAAACGTATCCACCATGCAGTTAGCCCTTAACAGAAATCTAGCAATGTCATATTTCTTGTTCTTAATGGCGTACCACAGAGGTGTATGGTGGTTGTGGTCATAAATATTTACATCTGCTCCGGCCTCAATTAGGTCGCCAACACATTCTGTGTGCCCTTTGTATGTAAGAATATGAAGTGCTGTTTTGTTAGAAAGTTTGTTAGCAATGTTAACCTTACAATTTGCTTGTATTAAAGTTTTAACAATATGGTCAAATCCTTCTGTCGCCGCCATTAGCAGTGGTGTGATGTTATCACTATCCGTCACATTAACGTCGGCACCGGCAGCCAATAGAATGTTAACACCCATCGCTTTGTGGCTACAGTAATGTAAAGCAGCGCAACCTTCACTGTTTTGAATATTGACATTGCACCCAGCTTTCACCAGGTTCTCCATGCTAAGCAGATGACTATTTTTGGCGGCAAGAATCAGTGGTGTATTGCCAGCACTGTCTCTGGAATCAAGATAAGCACCACTATATATTAAAGTATCTAAACAGTCGTCCAGTCCGAGTTTGGCTGCTACATGGAGAGGTGAACATTGTCCGGCCCCGTGTCTGTTAATCAATTTTTTATCATTTGCCAGTAAACGCACAACATCTGGTTTGTTTGCATGTACCGCCAACAAAAGGGGCGTGTTTCCAGAAGAATCTGAAATGTCCAGACATACAGAATTCGTTGCTAAAATATGACTGACACATTCGGTACGACCTAATTTCGCAGCTTGCAATAATCCAAGATCAAGGTCACCTTTCCGTAAACTCTGTGGAACCTTCAGGAGAACTTTAAGAATGTGTAAGTTGTTGTTCTTCACGCTGTCTACAACACTGAAAACAAATACAATGTATTGTAAGTTATTGTATGTGATTTTAAAGAAATACCAGTAAACAGTGATTTGAATGATATATATATATATTCTGGCTTCCATGATTTATTTCTTAAATAACCTTTTTTGCCCAGTTCTGCTTTCCATATGCATACAATGTTTGAAGAAGCAAATACAGCCACTAATTTGGGAGCCATGATCTTCTTCATTTCTATGTTTAATAAAGTGTTTAGACTCCGTTACCAAGTTGTGACACAACAGACCTATAGAACGTCCAAGCCAAGTACGACTGCCGCGTCATATTTCCTGAAATTTAGATTATATGATGTAACGTGGGTGGTATAAAAACAAACATTTGTAAGTATTTGTGTAAAAGATTGATTGATTGTTGTTTAAGGTCAAACGAGCAGTATTTCAGCTATATTCACGACGAGAAAAACATGAGACGATACATCTTACATGGGAGCAGGATAATAGCATGTAAAAGATGGCACCAGAATTAATATGTAGGCGGATGTTTCTTCTTCTTCAGTATATTCAAGTGATTTAAACATAAACTTGAAATTAAAATTATTTGATACTCTTATCAGACCAATACGTACATACGGATCTGAAATATGGATTAGTGATTTCAATATTGATGAATCTAATATTGATAAGATGCCATTTGAAAAAATCAGAATAAGTTTGCAAATATATTCTTAATTTTAATCGAAAAAGCTCCAATTTAGCTGCTAAATGTGAATTTGGAAGAAAACCTGTTATTAATGTTATTACATACTTGGCCTTTAAATATTTTAATAGATTTAAGATGATGTCATGTGATAGATTCTTACATGAAGTTTTTGAAGTTGATAAAGCCTTATTTGACGAAGGGCACAGATCATGGTTTGCCTTTATTGATAGCTCTTTAAAAAAGTTTAAACTTGATAAAGATGATATTAACATAAAAACTCTATTAGTCTCTTTTAATGATTGTTACGAAGAGAACATGAACAAAAAACTTGAAGATTTGTCACTTAAAGAACACGATAATAAATTATTTTTCTTTAGTAATATATATCAACATTTTCAGATACAAGATTACCTATCTTTCAATCTCCCAAAATCTTTAACAAGTAATTTAACAAAATTGAGAATCAGTGCTCATCAACTAATTATTGAGAAAGGGAGATATTTCAGACCAAAAATTGAAAGAAAAAATAGACTATGCACCAATTATAATGAATTAGAAGATGAAGAACATTTTCTTTTATACTGTGAAAAATTCAAAGATCTACGTTCTAATTTATTTACAAAAATGAATATACAAATCATTTTGTGTCCTAGAAATATATATTCTACTTCTGTATTGAAGAAACTGTTCAATCCTACTTGTAAGGATGATACCATTTACATATGCAAATTTATTTAACATGTTTTGAAAACAGATAATTCATTTGCTTTTAATGTGATATTCTTTTCTTTATATGCATTGTATACATGTATGTACATTGAATTTAATGTCATGTTAACTGTGGGGATGACACCAATATTAATCACAGTCTAGGAACATGTACACCTGAAATCTCTTATTGACGTGCTCTTCTGTAAAATTCATTACGGTTTCGGTGGAAATCGACTGCCCACGCTTTCAAGGCATGCAAGTTTGTCGGAATTTATTATCGACAGATACAATGTATCTGTGTAAAAAAAGTTACAGAATGTACATGATTCATTACTCTAACGGACGCTAAAGTTTCTTTGGATAAAATAACGCAACAAATTCAGAATGGAGTATCAAACGTTTGTTTTTACTACCAGAAAAGGTAAAAATTCCATTTTTTTAAATGTCTAAATGGCTTCCAATTTAGACTGTATTTGCATGGATAGTTTTGGATGTGAGAAGTATTCTTTTTTACAAATAAGCGATAAAGAAAACATAATTTTTCCTACTAAAAAATTGGATTGAAAAAATGAATGTGTTGTCGGCTGTTTGCTGTAGCTGTGTATGTCTGTTTGACGTCGCGTTTGAAAACTGTCTGTACCCTCCCTGATTGACGTGCTAAATTTGTATTTTAAAATGTCTATTTATTTAGCAATGCTGAGGTATTCATATCTGTAATTTTGCATAAACTGTGTATATATCTATTGACATTACCAACACAAGTATATGGAATATTATTCAAGGATAAAGGGTCAAACGGGACAATTTTATTTTATCCTTGTTCAAAAGAACCTGCTAAAATTGTAAATATGACGCTATACGGCTAATACATTAAAAAAAGCAAAGATGCAGTCCTTGCATCAATCAATCATACGCATTCTGTCAAGTTTTTGGAATACAGGTTATTAGAATTTAATGAAAACATAGAAAAACTTACCTGCCGTGAAAGTGTAAGATGTCGAATTCCACCGAAACCGTAATGCAGAGGTTCCTAGACTGTGTTAATGTTGGTTTTTCTAATAAAGATTTGTATTGTATTGTATTGTATTGTATATTCCGACTCTATATTGAATACGGTCTGAGAATTTTGCCTTCGACCACTTCTAACAAGCTATTACTCATTATGAGCTGTTGTAAGTTATTGTTAACGAGCAAGGATCGAGAAATACTCCAAGTGCTAAACAATTGATGTTAGAACAACCCAAATCAGTGTTGTTAGATGATTGGCGATGTTCGAGAGGAACATGCATGTCCAAAAACATTTGGAGACAAAATTTGTATTATTGTATAATTTGCATAAATACTGCATCAACTATAAGTGAAACCACAACATACCTTGCCATTCTGCTTGATAAAAACAAATGTACACACCAAACACTTATTTATGCTGATTAAGTACAGGTGCAGTTACCATGGCATTCCAAAAATAAATACAAATGTAGCTTTGTGCATAACAATGGGAGATAACTCCAAGTGTTATCTGTCTTCTGTAATGAATACTCTATTATTAAATATGTTGTGTCTTTTTTTTACCCTAAATCCGCAAATGTGTTGTTGGAGGATTTAGCCAGTGCCATTTTTATGAAAAATGATGCCGTGTGTTAGTTAAGTTAGCACAATGGTAAATCCGCCACCGGATATAGCAAAGACCTCCGTCCATCTGTCGGCGGCACGTTTGGTATTTGGTTAAGTTCGAAAAATATTGGGTTCAAATCACAGGCACTTGTTTCTATCAATAGGGGCTCGACTATCAATGTATAATAAATGAAGCAAACCATACACGTAACGCATAGTTCACAGGAATACGGCATCTGGGTTCGGTGGGTTTACCACTATCGATGGGGAAAACGTGGTTCTTTCCGTCGGTGGTGGTGCTTCCCACTGTCCCTAGACATCGGGTCCCTGTGAATAATTTAATATACTTCATATCATTATTATATGCATATCTTTTACTTATCCAAGGATTCATATAGTACTATATAAATCCTTGACTTATCCATATTTATGTAATGTATTATAATTATATTGTATTGTCTTGATACACGCCAATGTATGGTTTACTATCAATAAACTATTTGAATTTGAATTTGATAGTCGAGCCCCATTGATAGGCCCTGTGGTTCAAATTTGTTATTTATTGAAAAAAAATAGGGGTTTTGAATACTACCCATTTTCATATAAATTGAACCTCTTTTAAGAGTTCACCTGCCTTATAAGGCCATTTTTCTTTGTCTCAAATGTGACCTTTTAAGGTACAGAAGGACACTAGGAGCAACAAAAAAAACTAGTCAATGAATTTTTTTGAATTTCATATATATTGTTCTTTGGGATGTACCTAACAAAATATCTAAATTTGAGAATAGCTTTCCAAGCTTATTGTAAAAATATTCCCTGAAAGAGTTACCCCCCTCTTAAGTCCAACAAATGTCATTTTTTTTCATTTCTCCGTGTCATTAAGGTACCCCCAAAAAAATGCATGTAATTTTTTTTTAATTATCTGAGTATAATATGATAAACGAATATTTTGGAATATCTAAGACATGAATTTTTATAATTTATTCATTTTATTTTTCAAAATGGCTACCCTTTTTTTGGCAATATAGCCTGTAACTGGCTTTGGTGAAATCCAACAAAATTTGATTTTAAAGTGGAACAGAAAAAAATTGTGTCAATGAATTTAAAAAAAAAGATATATCACTTTACTTATATCCATACTACATATCATTAAAAAATAAAGATATGTTTTTAGGCAAAAAAAAAGTTAGGGGTTTAGAAAGACACCCTGACATATACCCTTTTTTGTCAATTTCATGAAAAATGTCCACATTTTTCACTTTTTTTNAAAAGATATATCACTTTACTTATATCCATACTACATATCATTAAAAAATAAAGATATGTTTTTAGGCAAAAAAAAAAGTTAGGGGTTTAGAAAGACACCCTGACATATACCCTTTTTTGTCAATTCCATGAAAAATGTCCACATTTTTCACTTTTTTTTAATAAGACATTGAATAAATGAAAATAAAACAGACAAAGATAAGGGAAAGCTTTCCTTTCTAGGTGATATAGTTAGCAAATTAAGCTGTCTACAATTCTTCCAGGGCAGGAACATGCAAAACTCCTCATATTCTAATATCATTTGAGACGTGATTACCTCCCTTGACGAAATGCTTGCTATAGCATTTTACACATATAATGTATTATTTTTTATAAGGAAATTACTGTATTAAATTTGTATTTCAGTTTATTATGTAGAAAATTCAAAAAGCAAAATACCTCGTAAGAAATACTGCAAATATGATTAATAATTATTACCACATTTGTATTCAATATTCTTAAAAGTCATGTGACTAGTGTCCTTCTCTACCTTAATACAGGTTTCACTGTATTTTACAGAACGCTTTCTATTTAGAAGACCTGCTCAGGACCGTATCTAGGGGATTAAAACAGGCAGTGGAAAGCATTTTTGTTTTTTTATCGATTTCTATATTGTTGAGACGCTTTATAAACCAGTTACTATCGTCAATAGCGACCACGCCGTCGAAGCTTCCATGGTAAATTAAACATACCACAACTGGTTGATCTTTAAAATAATACCTTAATTAATAATTTCTAATGACAGTACTTAGTCGGTGCACAGGGCCTTGTCACTATCCACGTAAATATACTATCAATGTATAAACAGTTTATACATTGATAGTATATTTACGTGGATAGTGACAAAGCCCTGTGGTCGGTGAATGCAAGATGGATTGTCATATTGCCACTTGAACTCCATCTTCTGGATTTACCTGACCGACAGTATCATTACTATGGAGGTGAAGCATCTCCAACCCACACAGGCGTAGAAGTAGCTTTCAGTTCTTGTGGAACTCCTGATCCTAATTGCCTATTGGTTCGAGTGGATTAAGACTTAATTTTTTTTAATAAATCGTGAATTTAGATGTAAAATGATATGATCAATGAATAAAAGAAAATAGTTAGCGCAATAATGATCTTCGATACTTTCGACTGTGTCTTTGTCTTTTTCGTACTTCTTGACTTTGTTGGCAAAACGTCATTTTCATTGGCGACGGAAACGCTCATACAGATCACGAAACTTTGCACCGGAATCTGCACTTATATGCCCCAAAAAAGCAAAATAAAATTTCGAATCCCTTGATGGGCTTTTAGTCACAAGACTCGGACTGGAGAAGGATCGACAAAGGTCTTATGTACCATAATGCGAACTCTAGCATAACTGCAACCACGAGAAAAATCGAATTTGAGTGACACAGTTTGATATATGATGAAGCATCGGCTACGGCCTGACCATTACATTTCGACTTGACAGTTTCGAGAACACCCAACAGAGACTTAAAATGAACTAAGAGCCAAGATGACCAAACTACACAATGGAAGTTAGCTTTCAGTCCTTCTTCTCAACCCTATCGCTCTCTCTGTTTTTCCCCTCTTTATTACATTTTTAAATTTTCAGAAAATCAGACGAGGCATTTGCCTCGTCTGTCTCAATGGTAATTACTCGCCTGCTGTTGAAGAAATGGACAGTATATGGTGTATTATTTTGGATTAAAGCTTAATTTTTTAATAAAGATAAATAAGATTTTGAAAATTGTTCATTGTTTACGACATAAGGTTCTTCTTATTATTTTTTATGGAGAAAAACAGGGTTTTTGAAAAATTAGTATTGTTGAAAGTATAATTGAATTAATAAGATTTTATTTCAAAATTGCATATTGATATATATATGAATATTTTGGATTATTTCTGATATGGGAAAGATTACAATTCCAATATAGGTACATTTCCTGAAACACGTTCCATACTGACTATTGCAAACATCTGAATGCGTTGACTGTTTCATATACCTTCCGTATAAAAGGTTTAAAAACACCATCTTTGATATTGATTAGCCCCTCAAATGCCCTCATAGATATATATTTTTTAGCACATCTTGATCTAATAACATTATTTTGATATGCATGATGACGACATTTCAACACCGTTGTAGTATGATCAAGTATATGGCTACATGACATTTCAAAATTATTAAAAATTGTGAAAACATTAATTAATAACTCTCTAAGACACACATGTCATCCTTGAAACAAAACAAAAACCTCAGGTATTAATACCTACAATCCTTTGATCTTCTGACAACGAACCTTCACTACACAGAAAGTTTGTACTTTTTGTTATTGAAACAATACTATGAAACATGGACAGGTGTGCTTAATTTCATCAAAGATGTTTTGATTCGGTATCCGTCACTACGATTTAGTCAGGACTTCACACGAAGGACCACAGACTACAATGACATGGTCCATGGGGGAAAAGTTTCTATGATAGATACACTTTCTGTTTTAGCTATTTTAACACCTGATTATAAAACAATGTCATTAATCTTCTAAAGTTGTTGACGAATCACACGTCTTAAGGTAAACAGATTTACTGAGGAATTTAGAAAACCAACCGTGTTGTCAACATATTTGTGAATTATCTCACAGAGAAGAAAAGACTTGTTTACTCTGGTTTGGTCATTTGGTACTTATTTTGTGACCCGATAGTGTGAAATAATCGTATATAATCTTATTTCAATCATACCATGGGACTAATAGTTTAAATATTGGGGATAACCTGTAAATCTCTATCATAAAAAATCAAAAAGAATAAAAAAAAATGCAAATCAACGAGACTTATTTGTTAAGCTTTACTTTTTGAAGTGCCATATTAAACAAAATTCTACTGTCATCTACCGATTTTTGCTTGACATTCCGTATACTATGTTGGTGATTTTAGTGACAGAATAATTCGTCCTAGCCTTCCGTTAGGGCCTACATACACATACAAAAGTGCAAATCTAAAGATTTAGTTGTGAAATTTGATTGATTATTTTTCTGAATATTTATCTAATTTATTGGTTGTGGATGTAATAACGTCACTTTCAACGGAATGCCAAAGAAAACCACCGACACGCCACAAATAGCTGACGAAACGTTAAAGTTGTAGTCGAGTACACCTCGTCACGAATCAAGCTCAAAACTTTATTGTTTTAAGCACGGATGCATAAACCACGTTTACACGAACAAAGTTTTCGTCAAAAACTTGGTAAAAGTTTGTTTTACGGAAATTTTGCTCAAAGAAAACTTGGTCAAGGTTATCCCGTTTACACGATCAAAGTATGGTAAACATTTTGATCAACGTTTTTATCTCAACTTACCTTTCGTCGGTAAATTAAAAAATGGCTGAAATAGATCTTGATTCCAAAAAGATGTTTTGATTGGTCAATTCCCATCAAAGTCCGTCAAAGTTTTTAGAAAAATAGGATGGATTTCTGTTCCGTCAAAGTCCATCAAATTTCTTTGACAAAGTTTTTGATGAAGGTTCACACATTCAAAGAAGACACAAAGAACTTTGTCAAAGAAAATTTTGACCAAGTTTTTGATTGAAAACTTTTATATATTTGATGGTGTAAATGGTTCTTTATTTAATTAGTTACACACATTTTTACTTGCACCGTTTCTTATTACATTCCATCCGAAACTTTGGGAAATTCACTTAGGTAGCCTGCCACGATATAACTGAAATATTGTTGAAAGTGACGTTAAACACCCACAAACCAAACCATTTATGTAGAGATTCTTCGTCTCGCTCTGATCTTGCATAAAAATGACTGATTTCATGCATTTTTGAAAAAAAAGAAAGATGAGCATTCTAAGTATCGGAGAATTTGGAATTGAAATAAACTGGCTGCCAACATTTTCAGTACCTACGGGTATAGCTACCGAAGGGACGTTACTCTTCACAGAACTAACGGATTCAGTGCCAGTGGTCAAGAAGGTTGAAAGAATAGAAAATCACAATTCGAAACTGAAGACAGGTAAAACAAATCAATATTAGGCTTATTTTGATAACAAAGCGTAGACCAGACCGTCCATAATCCAATGCAAGTTTGAGTAAACCCTCATCAATATAGTTGATGTGATTTTTTTAAATATATAAGTTCATTGGGTTGCCTCCCTTTGTTGTAGTTTTCAGTTCAGAGCGGGTCTTGTAGACTGTTTATGTATATTATATGTAATTGATGAACCTTTGATATCAATGGGGAGTAGGCATGATCGTATGGCAGTTGGATTTACAACTACCTGTGCAATCAGTGCTTATCACTACTAAAGTTGTGTAAGTTCGAATCCCACTCATTACGAGGTGTACTTGATATGATATGTGATAATGTTTTTCAGTGACTTGCGCCAGTTGCGGCAGTTCGGAGACTTTGGTTTTCTTTAGGTACTATGGTTTCCTTTACTAATGAAACTGACCACTACAATATAATTGAAATATTGTTGAAAGTGGCATTAAACACCATAACTTTAACCCGTAACCCTTAAGGCCTTTGATATCAATGTCTGACAATTATGTATATCCGTATTATTATTTATTATGCCCATTTAAACGTGTTCCCCTTTTTTTTAGATTGTTTGATAAACAAATTTTATTTTATTTGTCAAGCCATTCAGGGTTGTCATCCTTATGTTCTAAGAGTATTTAAAACATAGACACTCGCGGCAGAGATTTAACACCCCCTTAATTTTTAGCTTTCTGTTTTCATATTTATTTTAAATATAATTTCTTTATTTCTTTGAAAACAGAAAGTAAAAATAAGGGGGTGGTGGTGGTAAACCCGTGCCACGAGTGCCTGTGTGTTAAAACACTGATTAAAATTTATGAATTATTTTTCAGTATAGGTTATCTCCCTTTGTCTGTCATAATTTTTTTTTCTCTGATATCTTATAGTGTGATAAAGTTTGTCACTGTCTTGTAACAGGTCGGTGGTATTCTCAGGGTACTCCGGTTTCCTCCACCAATAAAACTGATCGCCACAATATAACTGAAATATTGTTGAAAGTGGTGTTAAACACCATAAACCAACCAACCGACCAACCGACCTATCTTATAGGATATATATTTTGCTTCCTTTTCCCATGATCATGAGAAATAAAACTTTGAACTTTGTTAGCAGGATGTAAGTTTTCTATCCATCTCAGAAACAATGAAGTTTTACATAAGATCCCATCTGTTTCTATTTAATATGTTAATATTGTTATAACTTAGAAATATCTTGCCCATGTCGCTGCCCTTTGGAGAAATACTTTCTTCACTAAAATCTTGAAATATCAAAGACGAAGAAAAATAGATATGGTCGTTACGAGCCTTCATATGCCAATGAAACTGGGATCATATATAGATTTTGTGTCATTGTTCGGAAACCTTTCACAAGTGTTGATACATCGGTAATCCACTTTTGATCCGACTTTCTCTTTGTGTTAAGCCATATATAACTCCTGGATGGATTTAAGATAAAACAACGATTGATTTTCAACTGTTTTAAATCCAATACATGTGTAAAATGTTGGGCTTAGATAATCGTTTAATAACATGATGACGTCGTGAAAGGAAAAATTATACATTATTCTAAAATAAATGCCATATTAACAGAGGAACATATAAATTATTGAGAATTTTGTTTTTTTGCACACAATATATTTGATCAAAGTAGACAATTGCATTAGATAATATTTTGACATATCTGAGCACCTAGGAGGTGTAAGTTAATATTGATTTGGTTCAGAAAACTTGAATGTGTTAAAACTACATTATACATTGACCAATAGGACAGTTTTGGTGGGCCAACAGAAAATCTTTGGCTTTATACAACACCATTTACCAGTTTAGTACAGTCTGTGTAAAAAACAATTTGACAAACTAGCCTGAATGGCATTTTAGAAGAATTTGTTCTAGTTGATTATGCAAATTTTATGCAAATTTTACTAGCCCTAGCCTATTTTTACTAGACTAGTGGTTTTTCGTGCAGACTGTTAGTGAGCTTACTAGTTACATACTAGAGAACAAAGAATGGATATTCTGATTAATGAATTTAATACAAAAAATTGACCTGCATAAACTGTTGCTATGATAATATGCTTGTCTAAAGGGTAAAATAATTTTTAAATCGGTTGTTAATTTGTGTAAAATCATTTTCCCCACAGCTCTGAACAACATTAACAATCAAGATGCTGAACCTGAATTGGTACCTGAAATAATAGAACTTTTCTGGTAAAGGATAAATTTGAAACTCCTCTCTTATAATTACATTGAAATTTAAATATTTCTGCTTGGATGAATTTGATATTTTATAAAATAATTCAATATTTTGATAAAGTCCTAAAAAAAATCAACATTATGTCTTTTGTTTTTCCAAAAGAGTCTCAAAATGAAAAACAAAAAATACCACATGGTCAGACCAATTCTAAAATTCAATGGAATAATTGTAGAAACTGAGGCAAAATCAATGCCATGAGATATTAGATATTTTGTTATGAGAAATTCTTAGTTTTTTATGGTTTCTTCATATTTCTTTTTATTCTAAAAAAAACTTATATTTCCCATGAAAATTTATGCATATTCTAATATTTAATCTGTTGTGTTAATGTTTCTTTTAAAAAATAGAAGTGTCACTACTAAATCACGGAATTTAATGGAAAATGAAAATGAATGAAATTAAATGGACGTCATCTGACCATCGCTATCACCTGTCTCACCTGTTGGTCTAATGAATACAGATTAAAAAAGTAAAAAAAAGTTTGAAAAGTAAATTTGGTGTTGATTTATATAATTACTTGGTAGGAGCTATTCATAGGCTTGTATTGAGTCCAGTAAAATAGCGTGTAAAATTTCATTATTAAATCCTAACATTTGTAAAATGTGGTCAAACATTTGCTTTTATTGGAAATTTAATCTGGTATTAACTTGTTAAGGCAATTATTTAAGCTGGAATGAAGTGGCATTTTTGTAGAAAATGCAAATTTTAAGTGCTAAATATGAAAATTTGTTAATATCTTTTGGAGATCAAAGAAACGATAATCTTAATTTTAAATTTTAGAGAATTATTTTGGACAATTTTGTTCTGATTTTGAAATTTGTTGCATTTGTAGCTTAAGCTTGAATATTAAGAGAATAAATTGTGGTCAATAGTAAGACATGCAGTTAACTTTCAAACAAAACAATGGAGCTCTCCTATTAACAAAGGTATAAAAGGTCTAGTTCCTTTTTTTATGCCTGCCATTTTGAGTTCTGAAAGTTCAATTACTATATGAAATTAAACTGCCACGAAATAACTGAAATATTGCTGAAAGTGGAGTTAAACACCATAACCTCTGAATTAAAAAAAAATTGATATTCCTATGAAACAATGTTCTAGGGATATAGACTCTGCAGTGGTTAAGTAAAAACTGAAGTAACAAGCAAATCCCCCCCCCCCCAATAAAACAATAACATAAACAAAAACAAAGAGATGATAAATACAGTTTTTGTAATTGTGTTGTTGAGCATTATAATGTATATTTATATTGAATCAAACCCTAATCCTTAAATGGTCTTTCATATTGTGGAGATCACATCACATTTAGTGTAAGAATCACCATATTGATATTTTTTCCTGGAATATCAATGCAATGCTGAAAAAGAAGGAATATTTTTAAAAGATTATTATTATAAGTATACAAACAAACAAACAAAAAATACATACTGCTTTACAGTGATTTATCCCCTTTTTTTCTTCATAATTAAAAAACAAAAATTATAGGTCAAAGTCACTATGCATGTATTTATATATTTTGTTTTCAATCTTTTTCATCCAATCAAGGTCACCTATAGAAAATAACGCCTTTACATATTTTCTCCATTTTCTAGTCCATCACTACAGAACTTCTAGAATGTGACAACGTTTTGCACATTATTATTATTATAAATATTGTGATTTAATTTATGAATAAAATTGGTAAACAACGTCTTTTTCTAATTTATATATGATGTATTTCTCACTTAGTTTGAGGAAATTATTGTCTTCCAAAAAACAACTGGTTTACATGTATAATGATAATTTGAGTACTTTATTTTGAAACTTCTTGTAAATTGTACTATACTTTTACATAAACAACTTTATTCTCAATTATTTCCCATGGTCGGTGGTTCTCTCCGGGTACTCCAGCTTCCTCCACCACTAAAACTGGTCACCATGATATAGCTGAAATATTGTTGAAAGTGGCATTAAATACCAAAAAAATTAATAAAATCAATATATATCAGTTTTGTGATTGGGCAATAATTATGATAGTAATGCCCCTTTTTACCTTGGTCAATTTTACATTGGAGTGGCGATGATATACCTTATGTTAGCAAAGGGTTGTTTAATTATTGATGGGTTGTCTTCATAGTTTGGTATTCATATAGAATCATAGTGATTGGGCAATAGTTATGGTAGTTATGCCCCTTTTTTGAAGTGTTCAATTTTACATTGGAGTGGCAATAATATACCTTGTGTTAGCAAAGGGTTGTTTGATTATTGATAGATTGTATTGATAGTTTTTTTTATTCATACAGGATCATATTACCTATATATCAGTTTTGTAATTGGGCAATAATTATGGTAGTTATGCCCATTTTTTATAGCTTTTTCTTAAGCAATTTTACTTTTGTGGCAATAATATACCTTGTTTTAGTAAAGGGTCTTTAAATTATTGATGGATCTTATTCATAGTTTGGTATTAATACAAGACTGTATTACTGATACAATTTTTGATTGGACAATAATTATTACGATCCTTTCCCTTTTTTTATCATTCACCTTTTGACCTTTAGATTTTCAATGTAATGCACTTTTTACATGCATCTTATTTATGTAAGTAATTTATCATTTGAAGGATCATATTTTATGTGGTGTGATGGTTTGTTATGATATGAACTTGATCATGTTTTATTGCTTGTACTATTCCAATGCAGAATGAATATTAAAATATATACATTTTCTACTCTCAGTGAACTGCATCATTGGTGTAATGATAAGCATTCTCACCTCAAGTGCATGCGGTAGATCGTGGATTCGAGCCCCGGTAGAGTCAAAACAATGACTGAAATTGGTATTTGTTGATTTTCTGCTAAGCTTGCAGCATTAAGAAGAAAGAGCAAAGACTGGTTGGCTTGGAATCAGGATAATGTGTCTGAGTGGGGCAACAGTCTACCAGTGGACTGTTGTTTCAGTGAACTAGCAATATAAAAATCCAATTTGGTGTGTTGGTCTAGTACATATACAATACTTGTGCACTGTCGAAGCATACAGGTAATATGTGTATGAGGCTTAGAAATGGGGGAAAAAGAGAGGCTTTGCCGAGCCTTTACCCACATTTCGCGCCGAATACACATATTTACCTATATGCATCGACAGTGCACATGTATTGTATTTATCCTGCAATTTTAAATCTTAAATAAACGTTTACTGGACGATGATAAAAGTATTTCTCAAATGGCATTAAACAACAATCACTCGCTCTATTCTCAGTAGTCTCCCTTGCAGACATTTAAATTATGTCTTTTACTTGTTCAAAAAGCAAAGCATAATTTTAACATAATCTAGAATCTAGACTGTGTTTTAATTATTTATATTACTTTCCTAAATAAACTCAAAATAATATCAATACTCTTAGCATAGTTCTGTTGATTGTACCATCCTATGGAGAACAGAGTATACATTTCTCAGCAAGTTTATTTTGCTCTTATTTGCAGCAATGTTTTGGGGTTAAACAGAAGTTATATTGTATATAATATTAAAAAAAACCTTTTGCCATCCATGCCACCCCCTCTTTTTTAAACTATTGTAAATATTTACTAAATATTGCTACCATCTTGATCTTGTTTACAAATATGCAACTTACAGAGCCCTAATCATTGTCTTTATGGGAATGTTGTTCAAATGGCTTGACATTTCTAGATTTGAAAAATATAATGTGTCAACAATAGGCTTTGAATTGAACCTCTTTTAAGAGGCCACCTGTCTTATATGGCCACTTTTTCTTGGTCCCAAGGATGACCTCTTAATACAGGTTTGACTGTGTTTGGTTTTCCAATGTTTTGACTTTGAGTGAACTTGATGAAGATCATTCCAGAAGGAAGTTATTCACACTGAATAAGATATCTACAGTGTTTATTCCTTCATTACATCAGAAAAAAACCCCCAGGAATATCCTGTAGATTTTACTAAAGTGTTAATTAACAATACAATCTACAAGTTGGTGCAGTAAAATATTCATACATTCACTATTTTCAGCTCCCCCCTATTCACAGATCAAGTAGAGAGTTGTTACCTGTTTACTTCCACGATACTGTTATCCTACACAATGTCATGTTTTAGTTATCAAGAAGAGAAGGTTGTCATTCCATTAACTGATTTAGTCCTGCCACTTCAGATGAGTGGTTAGTGTTCATTAACTGATTTAGTCCTGCCACTTCAGATGAGTGGTTAGTGTTCATTAACTGATTCAGTCGTGCCACTTCAGATGAATGGTTAGTGTTGTAGTAGTAGACTATATAGTTAGCTGCTGATCCGTAGCTCTCTATGATCTTTTTCTTAGATGATCACAAAAAAGGCCATAAGAGCTACTACAGCTAGATATAGACTACATCTTGCCAATATTTTATGCCATCATTTTGTGAATCCTTTGTAACATCGAGAACCGCCACGATTGTATGGTGGTTGGATTTACAACTACCTGTGCCATCAATGCCTATCACCACTAAAGTTGTGAGTTTTAATCCCATTCATGGGGAGATGTACTCGATACAACATTATGTGATCAAGTTTGTCAGTGACTTTCAACAGGTCGGTGGTTTTTTCTGGGTACTCCAGTTTCTTCCACCAATAAAACTGACCACCAAGTTATTGCTGAAATATTGTTAAAAGTGGCATTAAACACTGTAACCCTAAACCCTCAATGTACAATTATAGATGAATAGTATTTCTTTGAGTGAAATCATGACAGAATGTTGTA
>MJUT01021431.1:262503-274062 GCA_002080005.1 Gigantidas platifrons | reverse complement strand
GTTCCTAAGGATTTACCCTGCCAATTATTACCAGGTGAGCGATGACAGGCTCTCCAGAGCCTCAAGTTTATTAACTCACCTTGCCAAGAACTTTTGCCATCAGTTGGCGTCCATCGTCCGTCGTCTGTCATCTGTCGTCCATTAACTTTTCACATTTTTATCTTCTCCTCTGAAACCCCTCAGCCAAATAAACTGAAACTTGGTAGGAAGCATCTATGGAAGGTCATCTATACAGATTGCTAATTTTGTCCTGATCCATTAAAAAACATGGCTGACACAGGCAATTCTGGTTTCTGGTTGGTAGATTTCTAAAAATCTCTGAAACTGCTTAGCCAAATGAACCAAACTTGGTGGGAAGCACCTTTGGAAGGTTCTGTATTAAGTTTCCTCAAAGCAAAATGAAAGGTGAGCGATACAGGCTCAGCCCACTGAGCCTCTAGTTTTCATCACCATTTCTTAAAAGTTAACTATCACTGTACCACATGACAAAATTTTGTCATGTGAGGTACTCTCTGAGATTTAATAATTGTGAGGTGTCCTCTTGAGCTTTTGTATTGTGAGGTACCATCTTAAACTTTTGTAGTGTGAGGTACCATCTTAAACTTTTGTAGTGTGAGGTGACCTTGCAATTTTGTAATATGAAGTGCCCTCTTGAGCTTTTGTTGTATGAGGTAAATTTAGTAATATGAGGTACCTCTTGAAATTTGGAATGTGAGAGATGCTGTCTTGAGCTTTTGTAATGTGAGGTGCACTCTTGATTTATTGCACTATTAGTACCCTTTTGAGATTTTGTAGTATGAGATACCCTCTTGAACTTTTGTAATGTTGGGTGTCCTCTTTAGCTTTGGTAACATGAATTTTTGCATTATGAGGTACCGTCTTGAGATTTTGTAGTGTGGGGTGCCTTCTTGAGCTTTTGTACTATGATGTGCCCTCTTCAACTTTGGTAACATGAGGCGTCCTCTTGAGATTTTGCATTATTAGTACCCTTTTGAGATTTTGCATTATTAGTACCCTTTTGAGATTTTGTAATGTGAGGTACCCTCTTGAGCTTTTGTAATGTGAGGTGATTTCTTGAGTTTTTGTAATGTGAGGTGATTTCTTGAGCTTTTGTAATGTGAGGTGATTTCTAGAGTTTTTGAAGTGTGACTGAACAGAACAATAAGCAACAATAACATTACAGAACATACTATACCAGTAAGACCAGTAACAACACTCCCCCGCTACTGTAAAATATAGACTCAAATATATTTATTCATAGTTTTAGATATTATTTTAACAAATAATTGCTATCAGTGAATTTTTTTTTACCCAAAAATGATGAAAATATAAGAAATTTTTTGAGTTTCATAAAAAGAAGATTGAGACTAGAAGCTTGTTCCTTTGTTAATATGTAAAATAGTGTATCCTTCAAAAGTTAATTTATATTTTGTCTGCCAAAAAATAAAAAAAAAAAGATTTTAAAAATACACAAAAAATATTGTTTTTGTATATTGTTTTTTTTTTTTATAAATTTTTATTTAAATTTTAAGCTGATACTGTGCTTTTGGTTTGAATTAATTGAAACTTGAACAAATCCATTTGAAAATGTAGCTTTTGAAATCAATTGTATTGAACTGTTGTATTGGAAAAATAGACTATGGTTCAATTTTAAATCTCACGCTATTAGTTACAAACTGCTGATAAACATTTAAAGAAATTGATAACAATGTCATTTTTTGAAACAATACCAATTTAATAAAAGATTAAACATGTACAAACTGGCCAAGCCACTCTCATCATTAAGTTTTGGGGGTTTAAACAGAGGGAGGCAGATATTGTAAATTGTTTTCATTTTTTCCGTTTTTTAAATTCGTTAGAGTTGCAAATTTTCACAATTAAAAATTCAAAAACCTCACTATTAATTTTAATTTAGATTTTAAAATGAATAATGCATTCTTTTAATTGGGATATTTGTCAAAATTAAATGATGGATTTAATCATGGTATTGTCACCCTCGGTTGACTGTCGATGTTTATTGCGATAAATGAAAGAGATTAACAAACTTGGTAACAGTTTCAAATATGGCATCAATAGAAATTCAACCTTATTCACGATTCTCATCAATACAGAAATATAAAAGGTTGGGGAATGTTGCCAAACTATTCCATCGTGTTTTCAATCTGTTAGGATTGAATATCACACAATTTCAATAGAAACTAATGACAAGAATTGACCCTAGAGATAATCTGGGGTTTATCTTAATTCTATGGTTAAATGCATTTTAATTACTCTTCCTATGATAAATGATCTCTCCCTTCCATTGTCTTAAAGGTGATCATAAAATATAACATATAAAGTTGAGAAAATTGTACATTTTTTCTTTCCTTAAATCTTGATATGACTTAGAATAGCTATAAGTTGGAAAAGCTGTCTTCAAATAAAGTGATATATTTATATTTATCAAAAGCATTTTTAGAATTATAAATCCTTATGATTTGACACTACACAATGAATAATAATCAGCAGATTATACCTTATTAACTATGGTAGTACCATTTTTGCCATTGTATAAGCCCCAGGGTTTTTTCCTCCAAAAATTATCCCGGAGGTTCTTGCAAAAGTAGGCTTATATATGACTTTTTATAATATTTCAGAAGCATCCAAGATTTTTTTTTGCCTACATTGACGTGATATTTTGTCAATAGATTGATTAATTGATTGGTGTTTAACGTCCAGCGACTGTCAATAGAAGTCAAGCGTAGTGTTCTAATCAGTTTACTAAGAACATTGATTGCATGGTCCTGCTTTCGTACTTTTCATGTTTATGGTGTCATAATTTCTGTGAAATGTCTTTTTAGTGGAAGAAAATCTTGGAAGGTTAAGTGCCCCATAACCATTCTATATGTCTGTTGGTATTTCCAATCAACAACAAGTTCCCCTTAAGCAAATCATTTGAAATTTATACACAGGTTAGAATCGATTCATACTTTTACACAAATATTTCTAAATGTGCTGAGATTTTGTCAAAAAATACTATTACCAGATTTCTATTCAATAAGTTAAGTTCTCTCATTTGAATATCATTCAAAAAGTCAGGGATCATAAAAGACAGGTCAGATTCAATTTCAGACTTTAAAACTACAGTCAAACCTGTCCATGCGGTCACCTCTATTAAGCAGTCACCTGAATTAAGAGGTCACATTTTTCTTGTCCTGTGATAGAGAATTCCATATGAATTGAACCTCTTTTAAGAGGTCACCTGTCTTCTAAGGCCACTTTTTATTTGTCCCAAAGGTGACCTCTTAATACAGGTTGGACTGTATTTCCGTTATGGAGTTATGCTCCTTGATTTGCCAAAAAATAGCAACTATTCAGATTTCTGCAGACTATCTTAAATTTTCTGTAGGCAAAAATGTTTTTTACCACAGCACACAGACCAAGTTTGAATTATTCCTTTTATGATTCCATGGTTATGCCCCTTAAATAATTGGCAAATTCAAATATGGCTGCCAGAAACTGCCCGTACAGTATTAAACATTTGATGTAATATGTATCTTTGAAACTCCTATATATAATAACAATTTGAAACTCCTATATATAGCAACAATTTGAAACTCCTATATATAATAACAATTTGAAACTCCTATATATAATAACAATTTGAAACTACTATAGATAATAACAATTTGAAACTCCTATATATAATAACAATTTGAAACTCCTATATATAATAACAATTTGAAACTCCTATATATAATAACAATTTGAAATTCCTATATATAATAACAATTTGAATCTCCTATATATAATAACAATTTGAAATTATTATTTGATTTGTCTTATTTTGTAGGGGCTGTTGTGATCGCATAGTAGTTGGATTTACAACTACCTGTGCAATCAGGGCTTATCACCACTGAAGTTGTGAGTTCGAACTCCTTTCATGACTATGTGTACTTGATGCAACATTATGTGATAAAGTTTGGCAGTGACTTGTGACAGGTCAGTGGTTTTCTCTGGGTACTCTGATTTCCTCCACCAATAAAACTGACGGGCACGTTTTAACTGAAATAATGTTGAAAGTGGCATTAAACACCATAAACCAAAACAAACCAATCTTATTTTGTAGTCTTTCTGTTTCAGAGTTAACAGTATGTTTCTCTGTCAAACACTATGTAAAAGCAATTTTGTCTAATTTTCCTATTTTCATTGACACATAAAAAAATGATTGGAAAGCATAACTGTCATAAATATAATTTTTTATTGCTAAATTTGAAATTACAAGAAAAAAAAAAGAAGAAATGTGGAGAGAATAAATGAATATAAAGTCTAGTTTTTCTTATAGCAATTTCTTTCTCATGATTCAATTCAAAATCTTTAAAAAAAATGCACAATTACATTTAAATTTTTTGATTATTGTTTGTATCCTTTTTAAAAACATCTCAAATTTCTTCTTGTTTACAGATGTAATGATAGGAGCATCCAAATATTTGTAAGGTCAGCTTCATTACAATGTAAACCGTTAACTCGTCCTAACACGGAGTAAAACTTTAGATGTGTGAGAAAACACACGGCTAAACTTCATCACTTAAGAATGTGATGAAAAGTAGAAAATTAAATTCTGACAGTAATTTGATTCTGAATTATCATTGAATAATTGGATTCTTTTTAGATTTTATTGATCAGTAGTTAAAAGAATCAGTGTATGTTTTTAAATTGTTTAATTCTATTGTTCTTTGCTATTTTCCCAGAGTACCAAATTTACAGTATTCTTTGTCAACCAATCAGGTGGAAACAAAGACACTCAACAAGTGGAAAATTGTTCTTTTCATTGGAGTAGCAGTAACGATGTAGATAACATTTTTATTGCTCGCTTTTTTTACGTTAAAATGATCTAATTCGTCACCTTGTGTGTCTTACGATACTCATCATTAGTATTAGATAGTATTAGGTATCCCCCGGAGAAAATGTTCCCACAAGACAGCGAAATGTTTTTGTTTTTAATCACGAAAGACAAATGATTGTCTACTTACAGTTACGACGCTCACCCAGGTGTTTCATTAGTCTTTCTTTAGACTCACCGTTTATGCTAAGTGTAACTGTATCATACAACAGGTGTCCTGTTATAGGTATTGTGATCGGGTGATAGAAACGTAGAAACTCAGACGAAATCTGAGGCTAATCTGTTAAAGCCTAAATTGATAAGATTTTAAAGGTATCATTTCACCTTACTAAGTGATCAACGGAAAAGAGAAATAAGGGAAACTGTTTAAATTCAATGATCTTCATAATCAGTGCAAACTTTTATAAACTTTAAAAAGATTTGTTTAAAGATACCATCACACGGGGTATTTCACTTTTACTTATAAAACAGGGTGTAAATTGTTTAAAACCAATGGGTTTTAAAATGGTTTTTATTCTTATCAGTTCATTCAGAGATAAGATTATTAAATGTTACTGTCCCTAACTGTATTTATCTGATTAACAACATGTGAAGGTTTTTTATATACTTAATAGGGATGATATCTTTTTGGGGGGTTATATAGTTTAACACCACTTTCAGCAATATCTTTTTGCAGCATACAGTAGAAACTACCTCAGAGATGAAAGGTTTCTTCTGATCAGCAGATTTCCTCTTTTTTTTAACAAAATATTTGGAAATAAAATGTGTCAAGCTTGATATGGATAATATATTTTTGAGTCCTGTGCAGGGATAAAACTTAAAAATGATCCAGTAACCCACGACCTCTAAAATTTGGACTGGGCTCCTGAAAATGTTCAATCAATAGCTCAGGTGGCTACTGAAATATTGAATATTTCATGTGCAAAGTTAATTGGTGGACCTCAAGAATTTTTATGGGCTACTAAGATTTTTATTTTAGGTATCTCAGCAGGCAACTGCAGAAAAATTTTGAAGTTTTGTTCCTTACAAACAGTGGAAGCTACATCAGAGATGAAAGTTTCCTCTGAGCAGTGGATTATTATATTTTTTTAACAAAATATGTGGAAATAAAATGTGTCAAACTACTAGAAAATGAGGTTATTTGAGCATTGTATAGGGGATTTGTATTTGAGCATTGTATAGGGGATTTGAGCATTGTATAGGGGATTTGTATTTGAGCATTATATAGGGGATTTGTATTTGAGCATTGTATAGGGGATTTGAGCATTATATAGGGGATTTGTATTTGAGCATTGTATAGGGAATTTGTATTTAAGCATTGTATAGGGGATTTGTATTTGAGCATTGTATAGGGGATTTGTATTTGAGCATTGTATAGGGGATTTGAGCATTGTATAGGGGATTTGTATTTGAGCATTGTATAGGGGATTTGTATTTGAGCATTGCATAGGAAAATTGAGCATTGTATAGGGGATTTGAGCTTTGTATAGGTTATTTGAGCGTTGTATAGGGGATTTGCTCTTTTTTCAGCAGTGATCACTTTCATCTCTGCTATATATTAACATTATAACTGACATCAAATAAATGTATGTTAGCTTGTAGTAAAACAATATATACTGGTAACTGCCTTTGTATTCATAGTGCACATTATGGTGTTCTAATTTATGAATGCTGTTGTAAATACAATGTATTGTAGGTAATATTCTTTGTGATTTCCACCATTTTCACAAGAACTATAATAATCATAAAATTTTATTGTTTGTTTAAAAAACTCACTCTGCAGAAATTGTATTCTTATAGAGAGAAACGTAAACATATATAAAGTAGCCCACAGGTTTCCATTGAGGAAATTATGAAATAATGCTACAAAAAAGCCTTTCTTTATTATGCTAAAATATGATTCTTAAGTTATTTGAATCAGGCAAGTATTTACATTTCATTGCTTAATTAACATACATTGTGCATCACAAAAATACACAAAACTTCTGTTTTTCAAGTCTTTATTATTTTTTTCTTCAAAATAGTGCCTTTCTTCCATTTCTACTAATCCCTGGGGTATAGAATTGGGACCGAGAGCTTCTTCGGCTTGAAGGACCGTCCGTCGGTTGTGCGGGATGTAGAAATTCACAGCCAACCCGTCCTTCGGATGAGACGTAAATAAAACCGAGGTCCCATGTTGAGAGATTGCCACCCTCTTCGCACGTTAAAGAACCCAGTGTAACAACTCACTATGAGCATTATGCTCATGATGAGTGGTCCATAAGAGACCTGTTGCACTGGCTAAATTATCTGTCCCTACCCATCACCTTTCCTTGTTTCGAGTCACGTGGCGTTTAAATTTTTAAATGTTCTCGTCCTGAATATAGCTGAAAAATTGCTCGCTGGATGTTAAACACCAATCAATCAATCAATCCATTTCTATTAAATACTGAGCACCTTTAAGAAGTTGAAGATGATGTTAGAGGCTCCACATGATAATTGAAAAAGGTGAAGACTATGTACAGGTTTCATAAATGGAGACTGCAGCCTTGATTGTTTCATCATGTTTCAACTAAGCAACTCTTAGCCATAGCCTGTGCCAGTCAGTTCCAGTCGAATAACGTATGATGGAGTTGAGACTTACAATGAGGTATAATGAGTAAGTGATTGTTGTTTAATGCCAATTTAGCAATTTTTCAGCTATATCATGATGAATACATGTTAATTTTCAGATGATGATGAGATTCACTTTGTACTAGACTAACATGCTTTTAGTTTTTGAGATTCCATTAACTGGTTTAACTTTCATGATTGTCCCATGTCAGGACTAATATTTTCTTCAGCTTGTTGTTACCTTTTTTCTAATGGAATTTCAGGTTTGCCAGAGGGGTGGTTTGTGTTGTTACTGACTTTATTATATTATTGATTAATTGGTGTTTAAGGCCAACTTTTCAGTACTTCAGCTATATCATGGCATTGATTAAATTGATTAATTGGTGTTTAAGGCCAACTTTTCAGTACTTCAGCTATATCATGGCATTGATTAAATTGTCAACTATTACTGTTTAACTTCTTGTTTTAAATAACTGTCATTTTAGTATTTTTGGCTCATGAAGAAAGTTATGCAGAATTTATGATCAATATTCAGCTACTATTTAGAGGTAACAACAATATAATAAATCTGAATATATGAGTAAGGTTAAAGTTCATAGAATTAAAAATATAGTCAAATGTTCTAGGAATGTTGGTTTTAGTTGGTTGGTTTATGATGTGTGCGTTACACATCATAAACCAACCAACTAAAACCACTTTCAACAATATTTCATTTATATCATGGCGGTCAGTTTTTTTGGTGGAGGAAACTGGAGAAAACCACCAACCTGTCTCAAATCACTGACAAACTTTACCACATAGTATTGTTTTGAGTACACCTTGCCTGTGAAGGATTTTAATTCACAATGTTAGTGGTGATAGGCACTAGTTGCATTGGTAGTTATAAATCCAACTACTATACGATCACGACCACGACAGCCTCTTCTAGGAATGTAGCATACCCATTCTTAACATAGGTGGTATAGATCATGTATCATCATTCTACTTGTCATTCTTTTAGTCTTTGTCTTTCTGTAATGTGGGATTTTCACTGTGATTTTTTTTTTATGCAAACTTTGTGACAGTTTAGATTGTACTAGTATATTCTCAACTAAATGGGGAAGGGTATATGATTGTGTATACATTTCCTGCTTAAATAGAAAATGAAATAATTTTTGGAGACAATTGTCTGTAGTTTTGTAACTAATATCTTGGAAAATTTGAAAATAAAAAGATTTTCCATATGAGTATATTTCCTGTTTCCATTGAAAATAATCATAATTAAAAGGAATTTTAATAGATTTAATTTTCTGATGTCATGCAATATATATTTTTATATTTTATTTTCTCTTTTGTTTAAAGAAGATATTAAAGAAGTAATTTCTGTAATGTTAGCAGAGAAGAATCAAGATAATGAGCAATGCTTCCTTATGTTGCTGTTAAATTACACATATAACATCAAATTTATGAATTTTGGAAATTCTTTTTTTTAAATATTGATTTTTCATTTTTTCAACATTTTTTTTTCCTTTTTGATTAATGATTTAATTTTTTTTTTACTTATATTGCTATTAAATTACACAAATAATATAAAATTTGTGATGTTTAGGAATTTTTTTTTTTATAATGTTGATTTTTTCGTTGTTTCAACATTTTTTCCCCTTTTTGATTAATGATTTTAAAATGTTTCCTTATGTTACTATTAAATTACACATATAATATAAAATTTGAGAATTTTTGGAAATTATTTTTTTTATAATCTTGATTTTATTGTTGTTTCAATGTTTTGTTTTTTCCTTTTTAATTAATAATTTTCAAATGTTATTTCTTAATAAATCATAAAGCTAAGAACTTGTGCTATAACTGTTGATATCCGGATCTTGAATGCTATAATCATGATGAAAGACATTTAATCAAATCAATGTTAACCACAGACTGTCGGTGATAACATGTCAACAGGATATTTTCACCGTGTACAACCCATCGCACATTTACACAAACATATTACGAAGTTAAATTACCATATATTTGGAATGAGAATTAATTGAAATAAATAGCAATTTTCAGATAAATTTTCTTAATCATAATATTATATTTGACTTGACTTTTCATGGATGGTTCTCGTAAGGAAGTTAACATGGTGCATTTTTACCATTAAAATAGCAATAAGTTTGATGATTATAGAGTTTGTGTAGAAAAATAAAAGGCTAAAATCTTGGAAGCAGAACAGATCAATTATCGAAAAAAATTGAATTATCTTAGAAATGTTTAATTTACCCTAAGCAAATTTTCCAATTTTATATAAAATTCTGACAATTTTTTTTTCAGAACTAATTGGATCAGCAATTTAAAAAGTAATTACCATGTATAGGAAATTTTGCTCAAGAGTAGACGAAGACCAACAGAAAACCAAATGGAAGTAAGAAGACGAGCACAATTAATACATGAATTTCCGTGACTACAAGATGAGAAACCACAATCAAAACAAGCTAGGTTCCTTTAATTCTTTATTCATTTTATGAGGATTACATACAGCCAGAGGCTACTAGTAGCTCTCCTCAACATAGATAAATACAATTACATCATGAATAATACAAAAGAATACAAATTAATAAAGAGAAAAGACAAGACAATATAATACAAGACAAGACAATATAATACAAGACAAGACAAATCTCTCTCTCTAGGTTCCTCTAATAGTACTAACGCTAGTGTAAAATGGAGTCTCCTTTCATGAACAAGTTCACTTATAACAAACTAGAAAATCAAATGAGGATAATAACTAGATTGGTTTGTATTAATAGAGGAAGTGTTCTGCCTTGGTTGCTAGTATTCAGTTAGATAAGAGCATTCATTAACTCTGTTATTATACTGTCCATGTTTGTGTTGTCATTCTGTATTGCTGTCAAGCTTACTTTGGACAGGGACAAAAATGTGGTGAGGTTAAACCGGTTTATGGGATCTCAAAACCCCCCTCTTGATAACTTGATCTTACAGATACAAACAAACAATAAAAAACCTGCACAGATTCACTTCCACTCCAAAAGACCACATATTGTGAAAAACAATGAATGATAACATAAACATGGACAGTACAATAACAGAGTCAATGAATGATAACATAAACATGGACAGTACAATAACAGAGTCAATGAATGATAACATAAACATGGACAGTACAATAACAGAGTCAATGAATACTCTTATCTAACTGAATACTAGCAATCCAATTATCAACAGAGGAGGTTTGGGGTCCCATTAACCGGTTTACCCCTGCCACATTTTTGTGCCTGTCCAAAGTAAGGACCTTGATTTTCTACACCATATGTCATGGTCTTTTTTAATGTTATATGATTTGAGGTGAAAGTTGATTGTTCATTCCATTGATTTTAATGAAATTGTTGACCATTACTGTTTAGACTTTCTTTCCATAGATTACAATTCATAGAGGAAACCACACTAACCATTACACTATTAATTTACCTACCTGATTGGTTGGTGTACTGGTTAGAGTACTCACCTCCTACCTGATTGGTTGGTGTACTGGTTAGAGTACTCACCTCCTACCTGATTGGTTGGTGTACTGGTTAGAGTACTCACCTCCTACCTGATTGGTTGGTGTACTGGTTAGAGTACTCACATCTTACCTGATTGGTTGGTGTACTGGTTAGAGTACTCACCTCCTACCTGATTGGTTGATGTACTGGTTAGAGTACTCACCTCCTACCTGATTGGTTGGTGTACTGGTTAGAGTACTCACCTCCTACCTGATTGGTTGGTGTACTGGTTAGAGTAATCACCTCCTACCTGATTGGTTGGTGTACTGGTTAGAGTACTCACCTCCTACCTGATTGGTTGGTGTACTGGTTAGAATACTCACCTCCTACCTGATTGATTGGTGTACTGGTTAGAGTACTCACCTCCTACCTGATTGGTTGGTGTACTGGTTAGAGTACTCACCTCTTACCTGATTGGTTGGTGTACTGGTTAGAGTACTCACCTCCTACCTGATTGGTTGGTGTACTGGTTAGAGTACTCATCTCCTACCTGATTGGTTGGTGTTCTGGTTAGAGTACTCACCTCCTACCTGATTGGTTGGTGTACTG
>MJUT01021431.1:242564-262349 GCA_002080005.1 Gigantidas platifrons | reverse complement strand
TCACCTCCTACCTGATTGGTTGGTGTACTGGTTAGAGTACTCACTTCCTACCTGATTGGTTGATGTACTGGTTAGAGTACTCACCTCCTACCTGATTGGTTGGTGTACTGGTTAGAGTACTCACCTCCTACCTGATTGCTTGGTGTACTTGGCTGTGGTAGATAGTAGGGTAAAGCCATGTTCAGGCTGTGGTAGATAGTAGGGTAAAGCCATGTTTAGGCTGTGGTAGATAGTAGGGTAAAGCCATGTTCAGGCTGTGGTAGATAGTAGGGTAAAGCCATGTTCAGGCTGTGGTAGATAGTAGGGTAAAGCCATGTTCAGGCTGTGGTAGATAGTAGGGTAAAGCCTTCAGGCTGTGGTAGATAGTAGGGTAAAGCCTTCAGGATGTGGTAGATAGTAGGGTAAAGCCTTCAGGCTGTGGTAGATAGTAGGGTAAAGCCTTCAGGCTGTGGTAGATAGTAGGGTAAAGCCTTCAGGCTGTGGTAGATAGTAGGGTAAAGCCTTCAGGCTGTGGTAGATAGTAGGGTAAAGCCATGTTCAGGTCAAGCCAAAGACAATATTAAATTGGTATTTGCTCTTTTTCTTCTAAGCACACAGTGTTAAGGATTAAGAGCAAAGACTGGTTGGCTAGGAATCAGGATAATGTGTTCAATTGGAGCAAGGTGTCTATATAAGACATAATAGTGTCCATGTTAAAGTGTTCCCCCGGATAATATTTTATAGAGATTGCGATATGAAATAGTGTCCAGTGCTATGACATTGTGTTTAGGGTTAGAGTTAAAAAAATGTCTGCTGGACACTATAACATATGTAAAAGTGTCCGGTGGACACTTTGAACTAGAGGACACAATTAAATGCTACATCTAAACGTAGATAGTTGTTTTAGTTATCTAGCATTATAAACTTGGTCTAGTACAAAGAGAACATTATCATCATCAAAAAACAACTTGTTCTTTGATTTAGGTGAATAATAGCTCACTTAGCATTAAAACAGCAGTCACTTACCCATGGGAAACCAATGAATTGTTCACCTAGCATTAAAACAGCAGTCACTTACCCATGGGAAACCAATGAATTGTTCACTTAGCATTAAAACAGCAGTCACTTACCCATGGGAAACCAATGAATCGTTAGAAGTTACTGTTGTTTATGTCAAAATATTTCCATCTTTTATCAAATAAATGCACAAAGCTCAATGCAGGGTTATGTGTTTCTTATTGCCTTACAGCACATACTTTTTTCCCATGTAAAAACCCTTATTTTAATCTGATATGTCACTATTTTTTTCTTTTTTTTTCTTTTCCAGAGAGGAAGAAGCCATACTTTATAAAACCTAATATAGTTATTTGTCTGTGAGTCAACTTTGCTGGTGTTTCTTTTTTTTTTTAAATAAGAAATTTTGTCTTTTCTTGATTTATTTAACACCCTTTTTTCTCTATTAGTAACACAAGGATTTGTATTGTTATCAAGAGAGTGAGAAAAACTTGTGAATGTATTTAAGATTTACCAGTTTTCACAAAAGCTCCAATATTTTAAAACTTGAATATAATCTTTTCAACATCCAATTTTATAGTTTTAATATTATGTTGTCTGTATTCAGTGTAAACTGTTTAAAAGCTTATGAATAAATTAACATGTGATGGGTTTCATTTTCTAGAGCCATTGCTATCAAGTAACTGTTTTAGATAATTTAGCATTTATGACCTCAAAAAGTTTTATAAGGTGTCAACATGAATCAGATGGGGGACACTTTATATACAATCATTATTTAAGTCCATTTGTTAATTCATTGTTAAATTTTAAACAAATTTAAATAAATTTTTCTTTTATTATTAAACAGTAAATATAGCATTTGTTTTATACCTGAAATTTGTATGTAATAGACTCTCTTACAGACTGAATTTTAATTAGACAATATGATTAAACATGAAATTTACTGGTATAGTCACGCTAAAAACAATTAAATATGATACAAAAGTTACTCAAATGTTTATCAAGTCTGTTCCGTGTCAATGCTTGTTAAAGATAAAAACCATCATAATTCAAAATGATTTGAAACTTTGCATCGAAACCGTCCCCTACTGAGAAATTTGTTTAATCATTAAAATCCTTTAACTAGTGTGTAGTGTGAAAATAAGCCAAGCAAAACACGATATTCTCCCAAAGATTTTCCGTTAAAGAATTCAGCGAAGATGACATTTGGCTTTGTTCTGTAGGCGGGCACTCACATTGACGAAATGACTACATTTGAATCATATCTTTACTCAAGTTATTTTTCTAATCTAAAGTAATGGACAATGGATTTGAATCAAATTACAATAAAAAAAATTCTTGTCGCATGCAATTGTTTAACTTGATTATAACAAAAGCTGAAAAAATTCTATTCATTTGTAAAGTCTTTTATATCATTGTATAAAATTTTAATTTGAAATAAAAGTCATCATTTATAATTGTAAACTTGTTGTAGAAAGTTGGTCTTTACAGAAACATGGCTACTAGATGCAGCTCAGCATCAGAGAGTGACCATATTGTTCAACAAGAAGAAACAACAAGTAAGTCACATGACAAATTAAAGTGAAATTATTGGATGATTTAAACTTTCTATTCAACTTTTACCCTTTCTAAGGGAAATATAGAGGTGGACCTAATGAAACAGAATATTTACTGTCAAATAAATAATATTCATACAAGTTGACAATTATTGAATGACTTTATGTCAAATTATTTTCATGAATTTAATATATAAAACATATATTGATATATAATTATTATATATTAATGTATGGTTTTTTGATTTACAAATAATAAGTATTATAATTGAATTTAGTTGGAAAAAAATAAATAATTAGTTTTACATTTCTCTTTTAAGATTTCCCATTTTTCCTGGAATTCCTATCTTTATTGTCTAATATTTGATATGAATGTAAAATAAAAATTTTAACTTTTTTCTAATTCTTATTATTTTTCTTTCATATCTATATTAATTTTTCAATAAAAAAAACCTAAAAAAAGAAAAAAAAAAAGAAAAGAAGGGAGATAATTGGGAATTTTAGAATCAAATATATATGTTATTGTATCAGATAGATTGGTCTTAGAAATAGAAGTGTTGATGATAACTTATCTACCTGATAGAACAATAATTTGTTTACAGAGAAAATTAAACAAGCCAACAGATTATTAGAAACAATTTATAGGAGATATTACAAGCCATTTTTGCCTCTTTCAACAATTTTCCGATTAGATTTCGGAACTGTTCCAACAGCGTGGTATTTTTATTTTTATTTTATTTCTTTGCCAACATATTTTAAATGTTACATGTCGTTTTAAAAAACAATAAAATGATAATACATGTACATTTATAAATCTAAAAAAAAACTTATTAAGCAGAAATTCAGAACCAAACGGGGAAAAACCGTGATTATTATTACCAGTGGTATAATTTCCTTTATCCTTGTATTTTAATTGTAAAAAAAAATGAAAACGTAGATATCTAATTTAATGCACACGACGTGTTTCTAGAATAACATTCATCAGGTACGCTCAAAATGGAAAGATTGGAAAGCCAAATGATTTAAAGTTTTGGGAGTATGTTTACAATAAAGATGCCAAGATATATATTTTGTACTTTGTAAATTTGTTAAACAAAAAGTAAATTTGTTAAACAAAAAGTAATTTTTTAAACAAAGAGTGATCAGATTAAAAGGTGATAGTTTTCTATTTCAACCAACCTATACCTTTTTGAAAACAATTTTTTTGTAACAAATGAAAACAAAATCAGACCTATATTGTTTCTGCTTTATCAATCTGGCTCAACGTTTTATAAAAGAAAAGTGTCATGGACCGAAATGACTATTGGGAATTATACAATTTCAAAAGCATTTGAAATCATAGATAGGATCTGTAGTGCATCTGTAACATAAAAATACCTGTCTTTTGTTTTTACGTTTACCTGGTAGAATATTGAGGTACACTCAGGTGTAAAAAAAACATTAAGTTTCATCAAGATGTAATGTTGACAGTAGTCATCGGATACGGAGATAGTGATGCTCGTAAGAGAATCAAGTAGACAGGCTTTTAAGGTGTTCCCTTAACAAATAATTTATTACAATTTTACCCGAGTTCTAAATTGAAAACAAAATCGTTTATTTCAACATATTTTTTTCAGCTTTTGGATTCATTTGCATAGTATTTTGTTTCTGTTGCTAAAACATTTGTCACAACTGGTTTCCTGTTACGTCTTTTGCATCTTTTCCATTAAGTGCAAATTGCACACTGCACCAGCAGTAAATCAATGTTTAAATACTCCATATATCATTTAAGGCACGATTCTTTATACTCACCTGTATTTTACCTCTTAAATGCCTTGACATATCAAATTAAACTCTTTTCACTTTTTATGAGGATATAAATACAGAATGAAACTCTCTAATTTCAAGCAGAAGACATTAGAATTGTAAATGTTTGTATGAAGATTTGGGTAGATTTATAGTAGACGATTGTCTCTCTGTCTATATCTTTTGATACACTGTCGCTAAATGTGAAGACAAGATGAAAAAAAGTTGACCAAAGTAATATTAGTGGAAGATTATCAGATTAGGGTCCTGTATCATCTCACAAAATGTTAAAATAAATGTGCTTTGTCATCTCACAAAAATTGTAGCTGTACATGTAAGGTATTCAGAGATTTTGCAGCTTTTAAATCTGTATGTATTATGCTTCGAAATACAGATATATACTTTTTTTAATAGATCGGAAATTAATGATTTTATCTCAAATAAGCATTCTTTCAATTCTGTTACATTGACTAATTTCTTGTTTTGATTATGCCCCCCACCCACTTGGCATTGGGGACATTTAGTTTTCCCCATGTACGTACAAAATGTACTTCCCACATTTGGTTTCAGTAACTTAATTTTCTCTTAATTAAACCATTTTAAATATTTACACAAGGTCAAGGACCGTAAAAGTAAGGGCAAGTTCAATTTCAAACTTTGCTACTTTTTCCGTTCTGTAGTTATACCCCTGTTTACTTTGGCTAAAAGCAGGGACATCAGTGTCAAATGTACAGATTCTTCCCTTTTTTTTTCTTCAGAACTTGAAAAAAAATATGCTTGTGATAAGTAAAGACTATTGGTTCTTTTGTGAAAGCAAATCAGTTTTATTCTTCACCTGTCACTGTTCTTACTTTGTATTTTAATTTCATGAACTTTTACACATAGTGATCTGATCAGTGCTATTTACTATAAATTATAATAAAGTAATTAAAAGTTATTTTCACTCGGCAGAACATCATACAAAGAGCAATGGCATAATAAACATAAAAATTCTAGAAAAAATTAATGACTTTTTACATCTTTTCATTAGGGAGGGAACAATAGAAACTCTGGATAATAAATTCTAAACAATGGTAATACTATCAAATCCAGTAACTTCAATTTGTCTAGGTATCATATTAAACTAAAATAACGTAACCAAACTTGATTTTGAGTACGTTTGACTACCGGAGAAATAGAACACGTTTCATTGAGGGTCTAATTATTTGCTTAGGGTTTTGGTTTCATTTTTTAGCGCTGCTTCAAAATAGAGGTATTAACCTTACTTAATTGTTTTTTTATATGATGAAGGTACAAAACAATGTTTTATGCTAATTATTTTGCCTGCAGCTCCTGTTGGTACACATGCAAGAATTTAAATTAAAAAATAAAAGTATTTTGTTACATATTTGGCAAATGAAGTACGGTGCTGGATACAACATGTTGGTTATACATGTATCTCCAGAAGGTTAAATCGGCAGATACATTCATTTGTAATGTGAGAACTGCATACATTATAGATGCTAATTTTTCTCTAATGATGAAAACAATTTTGAAAATAAAGAACAAACTTTTTTTTGCTGACAAAGTTCAATACAAAATGTTAAAATATGTCCTTAATGTTTATTATCAATTAAGTACCCTGTATTTCAAGTACAGATCGTAAGCTTTTTACTAATAGATATAGAATATCAGCAGTTATGAAGGTCGAGACAGACATTATTGTTTGAATTATAGCGAGTCCGATAGGATGATTGGATATAGAATATCAGCAGTTATGAAGGTCGAGACAGACATTATTGTTAGAATTATAGTGAGTCCGATAGGATGATTGGATATAGAATATCAGCAGTTAGGAAGATTGAGACAGACATTATTGTTAGAATTATAACGAGTCCAATAGGATGATTGGAAATAGAATATCAGCAGTTAGGAAGGTCGAGACAGACATTATTGTTAGAAATATAGCGAGTCCGATAGGATGATTGGATATAGAATAAGGACAGTTATGAAGGTCAAAACAGACATTATTGCTGGGATAACATCCACAAGGGCTTGACATAACTCTGACAGATAATTTTCAGTATCCTGGTCACTCCCTTGAAAATATCACTTGGTTAGAGCAAGGGAAAACTATAAATACTGCTTTTGAATCTGGATCATCTCTATTTTATAATTCTTTTCTCACTTTAACACTCTACATTCCACACAATCTAGTTACAATTAGATGTTTGTTGTATCTTTTTTAATATTTAGTTTGATGGTACACTAACATCTCTTACAACATCCTGTTTGAGGTCATGTCATGTGACCTGCCATTCATCTTTGACCATTCAATCATATGAAAGACAGTTGGATATATTGACCAATCGGACAACAGCTCTAAAGCATGAATGCTTGTTTTGATTCCCAAAGATTTAGTAGGCTCTTTGTTGATTGGTCGGTTAAAAATATGAAACCTGGCATAAAAAAAATTGAAAAATATGATGCAAAAAACATCTACATTTTAAATTTTATGGATTGCATTCCTCATGACATTAAATATCCAAGGTTTTGAAATTACATATACATGCTTTTTTCCACAAAATTTCAGTAATTAAAGGTTTTTTTTAATAATTTTATTGGATTTCCAACTTTTATTGTAAAATCATTGTTTCTGATATCTAAGCCACACCTCATTCTATGGATTTTCCCATTTTAAGATTTTGAAAAGGCATTTCCATTGATATTTAGTCAAGATGTTTCCTTCTGGTTCTGTCAACAAAATACCAACATTTTATCCAAGATGGCCACCATAGTAGGTTATTATATGCCATAAAACACTATAAAGAATAATGCATAAATAATGAGATAATGCCATTAATGGTGCTAACATAGTGAGCCTCTAGTTTTGACTGGTTATATCTCTACTTAACCTTAGTTCTAGTGTAGCATTGACTTATTAAAGTATATCATTTATTCAGATGGATTTGACATTAAATTTGAGAAATTATTGTGATATTATAGGTTTATCTCCCTTTGAAAAAAATATTGTAAAACTAAGGGTTATCTCCCTTTGAGAAAGAATGGTTAAACTAAGATTTACCTCCCTTTGAGAAACTATTGTTAAGCAAAGGTTTACCTCCCTTATGTATAGATAGCCTTATGTGGGTTTGACTGTTGGCTTGGTTGGTTTTTTCAGTTTTTTTCTTTTGGTACTAGTATTTAAATTTCGCTTTCAAACTGAAATGGCATTGCTATGACATAACAGAAATTGATATTATTTCTAGCATATTCTACAATGCAAAAATTATGTTTGATACGGAAACAGACTTTCAATAATGTTAAAAACGACATAAAAATGTTTTGAATTTTTATAATTAAAGGCTATGCTGTGCAGGGTATATAATGTCACACATATTTTTATACCCTGTCTAGCACCTGAATAACTTATAATATTCATTTGTTGCACAAGGTTGATACAGTTACGTTCAATGTTTGTTTGTGATGTTTTACTCTGACACAGCATTAATACTACCCTCGAATTGTAACATGATTATAATACGGCAAGGTTACACATAGGACAGTGACTTATATTGCGACATTATTATTTACCTACGTAAGAAAAGTGTAATTATTTTATGTAAATAATCCTTTAAATGTTTATTATAATTTCAGCATATTTTTCTTTTCATAAAAGGGTGTTGAAAAACATATTAACATTAATATGGTCACTTTTTAAAGTCATGTTCACACTGATCCTAAATTTGTGCATCTGGGGGGCAATTTGAAAAAAAGAAAGATAAGCGTGTGCAATGCATCACGTAGTCGCGACATTACTAAGGCTTAATTTTGCTAAATGAAATCCGTCTATATGCCGAGATGATATTGGAGAAATCTCAAAACATTTTTTTACATATCAAATTTGAATTATCCGTATAGATCAATGATTCGTTGTAAGACCTACACCAACCATATTATCATTACAGTTTCATAATATGAATTGTTTAAAATGATTTCACCCCCTAAATTGTGTAGACTTTTGATATCGTAATTAAATTATGAAAATATTAACTTTTGTGCATTTGAAATTTATTCGGTAAGAAGACAAGTATGATTGATGACACGGACATTAGCATAAAGCGCAAAAGATTAATGAAATAAGCCATTTGCATGGTAATATCTTTTTATATATGACTTTGTACTTTGGGGGTAAAAATTGAATTTGATTTGTCTTCGTTTTCATAACTTGAATTATTTGTCTGTATAGCATATTGAAAATAGATTCTGGTTTGGTGAAGTTTTCAGTTAATGAGTCTAATACTAAGTATTCTGTTCTTCTCTCTGTAATTTGTCTGTACTCGTAATGTCATCAATTTCATTTCTTTCCAGTAAACAGAGTAACATTGGGGTTTTTGGGGTATATTTTACATATTTAGTTTGATTTTGACAATCTGTTTAGGATCTATTTCCTTTGATCCAATGTTCAAGAGTTGTGTCCCTTGATCCAGTGTTCAAGAGTTGTGTCCCTTGTTCCAATGTTAAAGAGTTGTGTCCTTTGGTCGAATGTTAAAGGACTGTGTTCCTTTATCCAATGTTTAAGAGTTGTGTCCCTTTATCCAATGTTAAAGATTTGTGTGCCTTGTTCCAATGTTAAAGAGTTGTGTTCCTTGGTCCAGTGTTAAAGAGTTGTGTCCCTTGTTCCAATGTTCAAGAGTTGTGTCGCTTGATCCAATGTTCAAGAGTTGTGTCCCTTGATCTAACGTTCAAAAGTTGTGTCCCTTGATCCAATGATGAAGAGATTTGTCAAACTGTGCATTCATGATGTTGTATAGATTGAAAATATGCTATCTCAATTTGATTTGTAAAATAATATTTAATATAAGAAATATAATGGTGCATTTTGAAAGTCAATTTGAACCACTTTTTTAAAAAGTTCTTTTGATTAAAAAAATTGACAGCATTGCAATTACATGTTATATATGTATTAATTTGTTAGGAGATAATATATCAAAACTCCTTGAAATGATCACTTTATGAAATTTGATATAGACAAACTCTCTTTGAGTTAATGGCTCCTTGATATATCATTTTGAATTGAATACAATAATTAAGACTTTTGGCAAGGACAAATATATTTTCACTTTAATGAAATGCTATATAGTTATTGAAATGATAAATGAAGGGAAATTTAACCCTTATTGAAAATAACAGTTAAATCATTAAAACTATTGATTATCATGTAGAAAAACATTTTAAAATATTGGAAATTTCAAACGATTAATTTCAATAGGATGAGACATGGTAATTATCGCTACATATTTGCAGTAAATAAGGTGGATAATTCGTGTAAATTAAACCAGTTTTCCTTTCAGCTATAAAATTTAGTTGACATAAAGCATTTCTATTTCATTTACATTTCTTAAATTATGTTTGAAATGATCGCCAAATGTGGATTTGAAACCTTCAAAAGTCACCGCAGGTGAAAACTATAAACATGTATTAAAAACTTTATGCTTCTACAATTAACTTTCACACTAACTTAACCATATAATGCTTTTAATACTATTCACGTTGTTTGAACAAATTTAATACTATCTTCGTATTCATGGTTTAAATGATGGGAAGACCGCCCTATTAAAATTTTCTTTTTTCAATTTTGCACTTCTGTTCTGCTTGACTTCTCCCGTTGTCGTCACGATTTAGTTTTACGGGTAACATCTCTTCATCAAATGAGAATTAGTTGTTGCTGTGACTCGAGTCATCACTACATGGTTTCTGTCATTTTCCCACCACCCAGTAGTTATAACTAAAGATTGATAATGCAGAAATTGTACAGTCCTAAAACTTCTGATGAAGAAGATACAAACTCTGACACCAGTCATAGTACTGATGATGATGATGATGATGATCATGATGATAAACCTAGATCTAATACAGGTTTGTCTATTTTTTTTTAATGATTTTTGTAGTTTTATCCAAAAAAAAATTTGAAAATTGGGATGTTTTCCTCCCCCCCAGGAGGGTAGTGTGTATAAAAAAGCATCATAGTGATCATGATGATAAACCTAGACCTAATACAGGTTTGTCTAATTTTTTTAAAGGATTTTTTTTAATTTTTAAAAAAAATTGAAAATTGAGATTTTTTCTTCTTACAGGAGGTAGTATAAAGAAAAACATCGTAAAGATGTTGATGAAATTAAATTAAGAGCAAATATGGTTATAAAAATAAAACAAAATACTATAGGTTGTATAGAATGATACATAAACTATTATTTAAGAAGGGAAATTCTTAGTTTACACCAATAAGATATCTTGTTTGCAAAGTACGTTAATTTAAGAGATTTGTTTCTCTAATTTTTTATGAACCCTCTCAAGTTAACATTTCAGGCAACTGTGTAGTAATTAAGCATCAAGTGAACATCAAAGAATTTGTGTATTGGGTTAATATGAGATATTTATCTGTAGGTCACATCAGTAATAAATATAAAAAAAACTACATAAATAAAAAAAAAGATTTTTCATCTTTTAAAAAAATAAAATCTTCATTAATGAAAAGAACTGTTATCAGCAGATCCTAGGGGTCATAAAGATTCTTTTTAAAAATCATAAAGATTTCTTTTAAAACCAAACATCAGAACTTTTACTTTTGGCTTTGAATCTTTTTCATCAGTATGACTCCAGTTTGGATTACGGTAAGAAAAAGTTGAATGTTTTTTTTCAAGTTGTAGATTAGATAGATATAATCATACAAGCTATCTTATAGATTTAATAATCCCCACGAGTCTCGCCAGTTGTTTCAAATGAAAATTACAAGATTTTTGCTATCTTTCAATCCCCATTTGACTTGTACTTAAGGAGCCGTGGCGCGGTGCTGTGGTGAAGCCGTGGCGTAGGGGTGAGAGGAAATCCTAGAACATTATGATATCTTGTCCTATCTTTATTCATCAGATTAGTGATGTTATTTATGAAGACTTGTAGGTTAAGTAAAGTGTTCAAAATGAAAGTACACATGTCGCTCCAACAGAGAGCTGATAGTCTGATAGAGGCCGAGATAGAAGGAAGGAAATTAAAGCATTTATTTGAAAATCATTTTTCTTTGGCACCTCCGTTATGAATGTTAACAGGTGACTCGTGCCCTAACTCTCTCAGTGATAAGTATCTGGTTAAAAAATTATGAAAAATCTTCTTTTCCGCAATAAACACAGGAAGTTTTTACTTGATGTAGATTTTAGATAGTTGGATCATAACAAATTTTGACATGATTATTTTGTAGAATATTGCCCTATATCAAATATGACAGGGGATGAGTAGTAGTAAATTACACATAAAAACTCCAAAATAATATTTCATAAAAAGTTTGCTACATCTGATAATGTTCAGGAAATGTGTATCATATTTTTATTACGTTAGTATCAATTTATTATAAACAAATTACGTTTTTTTTCTTTTTCTGAATTATCTCCCCTTGTTTTAAATGTTTTTTTTTGTCAAGTACTATAGACTAGAGCTAAGTCATAACTAATGTTTTGTTCTTTCATGTTATTGATAATTTAACAGTTAGACAGTCAGATTTTATTGTGTTAAACATTCTTTAATCTGACCATAGCATGGTGGATTTCTATGATATTTTAGCTTTTTCAAATTTATTTAAAAAAATCATGGTTTCAATATGGCTCAAAATTTAATGAAGTTTTAATTTTTAATTTTTGTGTTATGACCTGACCAATTGATGACAAAGCAATATATCATACTAGCCAATACAGATACCATTATATTTTTTAATCAAAATTGGCTTATATTTGAGCAGAAGGTGTCTTATATTGTGCACTTTAACATTTGTTAAAGATTTTTAATGATATTTGCTGTCTATGAATGAATTAGACTAACAGTAGTCCCCATCTTATAAAGCCACCCCTTTTTGCAATGAAAGAGTGGCCACATTAAATGGATTTTCTTGAGGGGACAATTTCGTAGTATTTTTCTATCTGAAATCTGGCCTGATAAGAGAGGTGGTCTCTCTGGAGGGGGACAATTTAGTAGTATTTTACTATCTCAGTGTATCTGAAATCTGGCCTGATAAGAGGGGTGGCCTTGGTTGGAGTTGCCTTATAAGATGTGGACCACTTTTTCCTTTAAAACCAATTTAAAGAAAAAATGACTTGATATCATGCATATAGTGTCTACTTTCACAATTAGGTCTGCTGACCAACAATGAATGAAGAACCAAGAAAGTTTTGTAGCACAGACAAGTTTAGCTGGACTTACTCTTCTTGGCTGTTAACATGCTCAATCTAGAAACTTTTTTCAGTGTGTTTTGGACATTGAGATTTCTTTCAAAATTTCCTTCAATGAACTTGACCTTTACTCTCTGACAAAACAAGGTAGAGGTATACCCAATTACCAAATAAAATGTTTGTGACACTGCTTCATATATTGACCATGATTTTTTAGATTTTAGATTTCATTGGAGTATATTTGTATCTTAGGTCATTGATCCCAGTCTTTTGAAATGATCTGATTTTTTCAATCTATTTATATGCTGATAAAGTTTTTTGATGATTGATGCAGAAAAATTGTACATTTTTTTTGTATTTTAAATTTGTATTATTATTTTTTTTTTATAAATTATTGTTTTGTGCATTATTATGATGATAATTTATTTTATCTTTTTTTTTCTTTCGAAATGTTAACTTTCTAAAATGTAGTTTATTATCATCAATTTTACATTAAAATATTCATAGTAATAGAAAGCTCCATTTTTTAATATGTGTGAAAAGTTCAATATACAAATTTCTTTAACTTCTTCATTTTTATTTTTTGGGTATAACATCCAAATTAATTGTGGGATAAATTTTTGGAGATACCAAATACCAGAGTACATTATTAAATTTTTATTAAATGGAAATATTTTGAAAATTAAGATAATAAAAGAGTGGGATATGAAAAATTTGAATTATATCAAATGAATTTGAAAAAGAGAATTGTGTCGATTGGAGAATTGTTCACGTCTAATCCTATTGTATTTACCCATGATTCTCAGGTCCTTGTCATTATATTATCGTCACTGTGATCTTCATTTGTTTAACCTCGTGTCACCTTAGCCCGTTAAATTTTGGCGATTAGAAAAAATATCTTCATTGATCAAAACTAAATAGCATGATACAGGATTTCTTTTCAGTTACATATGGTAGATTTAATACGATAAGTTAAAAAAATATCTTCTGCTTTGTTACATTGCTTGGTCAGTCTTGCACAGTAAAGTGGCGAGCTAAAGAAATTCGTGGTTTCTATTTTCAACCATTAAGGAACCCCCACTTTGTTATCATAACATATCAAACTTTTTATCTGTAATTCCATCAATTAAACGAAGCTATGGTTTAGTCAGGCAAGGTAGAATAGAAAATTGATGAAGCGGTCAAATTTATTCATTTACACAAATTGAGCTATAAAATAAAAAAAGACAATGTTTAAATTCTTGACTCAATTGATATGATATTGTTTTAGAAATTAGGTCCAAAGTCCACATCTATCATAATTAAAATTTCTTAGTCTTTTCTACAATAGGCCAAGGGGAATAATAATATTTTTATTTTTGCTGCGGTTTTGCAATGGAAAAATTCAGTTATTAGATTGTTGTTGATGTCAGGTGATCGGCCTCAACCAAATGTGAATGTTGTAAAATCTGTATCTCAGAAACCACTGGAAAAACTTTACTGAAACTTGTGAATTAAATTTGTTCAACTATATAAAATATAAAGATTCCAAAATATGTCAATTTTTACGATTTCAAATATCAATGACAGGAGTTGGTTGCCAATAGAATCGTAAAATTTTCATGCAAGCTATATCTCAGTAACCACTGGACATATCGAAGTAAAACTTTAGAATGTTTAAAATCCAATCACCTGTCAATTCTGAAAAAAAAAATTTAGTCCCAAAGAGGTTTGATTTAAACAGGTTTCAATGTATAAAATGTTAAGATTCCCAAGTTTGTGAAATTCTGAAATTTTAAATAGTACTGCCAAGACTTGATAAAAACATGAATGGCAAAATACAGCTTTAAATATTGGAGCAATCTGTATCTCAGAAACTGCTGTACACATCTTTGTTAAAAAAAAACCAATTATTTTAAGAAATAAACTTTTGGAAGCTTTTGAACTAACAAACAAACAAATGGAAGGGAATGAAGTTCATTAGATTTAATATAGTGGGATTATGTAATACAAAATGCTATTTTCTGATATGAAAACCAAGTTTTTGGAGTGCTATGATATTTTATAATAACATGATAAGTAAAGTTATGATGTTGTTATTGTGTCATATCTCAGTCATAAATAACTCATAATTCTGTTATTATTAACAATTTATGATCATGACTTTTTGTAGTTTTTATGACTTTTATTCATCATTACTGAAGATTTGTTATCACTGTTTTTAAGTAAAGAGTTATCTAATCTTGGTTTTTGAAAACATCCTGTGGTTTGTCAATAAATAAATGTTTTTCCTTCACTTGAGTAAAATTTTGCAATATTTAGTTTACGTCCTTAAAAACGATGATTGTTCCGTAACTCTTGACTGTGAACAGGCCATAATCTGCAAGCTAATAGAGAATTGGTCTCATAAAGATCACAAGTGAAGAGACATCGAGTATGACAGTATACAGTCCTACATTAGTTCCCATGGAAACCTTATCTACAATGAACGAAAAAAGTTTCATTTTGATTGAAGAGAAAATAGGCATTACACCTGAACTAACGTTTTGTTTATTCATATTGCGGAAGCCATAATGCTCTGCAACGCTGGATACTTTTTTATCCACTTACATACTCTTGACGATTGGTTAGACTTGAATGTTTCACCTAGATACCAGGTAAATTCTTCCCTGATAATTGTGTCCCCTTGGTATCTAGATATGGAAAGTTGTTGAAGATTCAATCTAGAAAATCTGTAACTGGCTGAAGATTTATAGAGATCAGGACCATGCTGGGGGAAGAAAAACATGGGCTTGGTAAAAGATTATTCTGTTGTCAATTTTTATCATTTTTAAGGGTACCGTAATACAAAAAAGATATTTGGTTATCAGTAAACAATATTACAAATCCTTACTTTTTATATGAACTTGAAGTAGATATTTTCAACTGTATATATTATGAACAAACTTTCCCATAAATAGACCTATTCTGCAGTAGAAACAGTCTAATGGTCAAATACAAACTGACGAAAGAAGAACCAGATTCTTAAATTTTAAATGTTAAAAAATAGGGACAAGCATTTTGTTTTACAGTTCTTTCGAAAAACTTGTCTTCTCACTATGTATGGTATCCCCAATTTAAGAGTTAAACATATGTGGTGAGAAAAGACTTATATTAAATGGTATAAATCTTTACTTTTTTTATTGGGGAAAATATTTTTTACCATATAACTCCATGATTGTAATTTTCCTATATGAACCTATACTCAAGTTGTAGCAATCTAATGGTCAAATACAAATTAAGGAAAGAAGAACCAGATTCTAAGATTTTAAATCTTAAAAAATAGGGTCAAGCATTTTTACAGTTCTTTCAAAAAATTGTCATTTCACTATGTATGGTATCGCTAATTTAAGAGTTAGACATGTGTGGTGAGAAAAGACTTCTAATAAATCATATAAAATGTGAGGAGAGATAACCTTTGATCAGTGATCTTAGGGACACCTGGTAGATATGGATTATTGTACAAACAAATATTTTGAAAGTGATTTTGTGATCTTTAAATACCTGGATTGAAAGGAAATAGACTTGATAATAACACCATTAATATTAGTTTAAGATGATAAAACTTGCTGTATTGTTGAGGAGGTCGTCATAAACCAATCAATTTACTTGTCCACAGAACTAAGATTTTGATACAATTGTATTTACTAATACTAATATGCTGCTCAAGCTAAAGTTTAATGTCTTGTATAATTATGTCTTCCCTTCGAACGAAGGGAGACATATTGTTTTAGTCTGATTTTTTCTTCTGCTTCTTCTGCTTCTTCTCAGTGAAGCTTGTCTGGACCATAACGTTTTTGTCTTTTGAGATAGGTCAATGATATTTGGTATGTGGGTGCATGACCATAAGGCAGTGTGTCACATACCGTAATGACCTTCGTCAATAATATTTGGTATGTGGGTGCATGACCATAAGGCAGTGTTTCACATACCGTAATGACCTTCGTGAGACCTTGACCTTTGACCTCAAGGTCAAATAATTGTTTTTTAAATAGTATTCTCATTAAGGAGAGACATAAGTTTTAGGTATCTAAAACAGTTCTTCCTAGTTTGTATTTGATTTTATCAATATGTAACTCATATTTTCAACATCTTGTTTAAAAAACTGTTGGCATAAAAATAAATCCTCCTGCAAGGAAACCTGGCTGGAGAAAACATCTTATTATGACAAAATAAATGTGGTTTATCAAGAGAGAGGATCCCTCAAGGGAGGTTTCATTGTGTTATGCTATACATAAATTATACATTCCATGGTAAAGCACATTTGTCCATATGAATGCAAAGAACATGTATGTTTCCATAGCAATGATACATACAAAGCACATGTCTGAGCTTTCTACATACAAAGCACATGTCTGAGCTTTCTACATACAAAGCACATGTTTGAGGTTTCTTTTGCAATGATACACACAAGGCAAATGTCTGAAGTTTCCATAGTAATGATTCATCCAAAGCACATATCTGAGGTTTCCATAGCGATGATACATATAAAGCACATGTCTGAGGTTTCTATAGCAATAATGCATAAAAATCACACTGATGTCCATGGACAATACTTCCACATCCTAATATAGAGCACACTGACCTGACATTTTGTTAATTACAACAAATCTTCTCTATACATACTACTTCAACATCCTTATACAAAGTACACTGACCTGTCATTTAATTACAGATATCCATACAAACTGTTTCAGAGTCCTATTACAAAGACTACTGACCTGGCTATTAATCCTAATCTCCTCTGTTCAGACAACACTGGTCTAGTTTCTTATTACAGTGTACCAAACTTTTTCATACAGATTTTTATATAAATATAACCACACTGTTTCAACATTTAAATACATGCATAAAAGAAAAGAATGCACATGTTTAATACATAACACAATTTCTTAATCCATCCAACCATTTTCTACAAAGATGTCAGGTTAGTGTGCTCTTTATTAAGATGCTGAAACTCAGCTTAGCTAAATAAATCAGATCTTTTAAAGTTATGTAAAATGATAAATGCCATAAATAAAGATGTGTGCCTTGTGTCCATTTCTGTTTCACTGTAATTGTATATACATGTATTTGTAATGAGCTTTGTAATGAGCTTTGTAATTGTATATACATGTATTTGTAATGAGCTTTGTAATGAGCTTTGTAATTGTATATACATGTATTTGTAATGAGCTTTGTAATGAGCTTTGTAATTGTATATACATGTATTTGTAATGAGCTTTGTAATGAGCTTTGTAATTCTCTATATCTGTATTTCAATGTTTTTTGAGAAATAAAGGATATATATAGGCTTGTCTGGCACAAAGGGCTATGTGTGGTATTGTCATCACTTTTCACTACCGGTACTCTGAAATTGAACATGACAGCCAGTCTCTGTAATGTTTTCTGATCAGCTGATTGTGTTTGTGTGTTGATAAGAAATAGAAGATGGCAGCTCAACTATGAGATAGTTAGATTCTCTAGGAAAATGTTAAAAATCTTCTAAAAAATGAGTCCTGCTTAAACTTAATCTGTACATACTGATAGACTGATCATTGGGTAATGTGCAGATAATTTATAACCAAGTTAGTGACACAAACCAAAGTTAACCTGTAGCTTTATAACCAGGTTGGTGACACACACTGAGGTTAACCTGTAGCTTTAAAACCAGGTTAGTGACACACACCAAGGTTAACCTATAGCTTTATAACCAGGTTAGTGACACACCAAGGTTAACCTGTAGCTTTATAACCAGGTTAGTGACACACACCAAGGTTAACATAGCTTTATAACCAGGTGACACACACCAAGGTTAACCTGTAGCTTTATAACCAGGTTGGTGACATACACCAAGGTTAACCTGTAGCTTTATAACCAGGTTGGTGACATGCACCAAGGTTAACCTGTAGCTTTATAACCAGGTTAGTGACACACACCAAGGTTAATCTATAGCTTTATAACCAGGTTAGTGACACACACCAAGGTTAACATGTAGCTTTATAGCCAGGTTAGTGACACACACCAAGGTTAACCTGTAGCTTTATAACCAGGTTAGTGACACACACCAAGGTTAACCTGTAACTTTATAACCAGGTTAGTGACACACACCAATGTTAACCTGTAGCTTCATAACCAGGTTAGTGACACACACCAAGGTTAACCTGTAGCTTCATAACCAAGTTAGTGACACACACCAAGGTTGACCTGTAGCTTTATAACCAGGTTAGTGACACACACCAAGGTTAACATGCAGCTTTATAACCAGGTTAGTGACACACCAAGGTTAACATGTAGCTTTATAACCAGGTTAGTGACACACCAAGGTTAACATGTAGCTTTATAACCAGGTTAGTGACACACACCAAGGTTAACCTGTAGTTTTATTTGGTGCAAATAGTTTGTAACCTTTTACAGATTTTTTAGGTTTTTTTTTTCTAGTTGGAAGTTGTTTGGACTATTTCCTCTCAGTATTTTCCATTTTGTCATTTGTCTAGTAATAAATAAATGCATCTTTGTGTTCATGACCACTATTGTATATTTCAATTTTCACAACAAAGTGACTGTGGTGTTTAGTCCGCAAGACATTCAGCATGTGTAAAAATGATCGGTGAAGGAAAGGTAATTATTATTTTATATAAAGAATTAATTTGAGTATTTAAATATTTACCCACTAAGCTATAATTACAAATGTATATACATTATAAAATTACAAGAGACTCGTTAAAAAGGTGAAAGTTTTCAAAAAAAAGGGAACATCATGTTTTTCTTATCAATAGATACTAAATTATTTATTGAAATTTGCTTTTCTATTGAATTGAAAGTCAACATTTCATGTTTTTTACCTTGACGTGAGGGAGAACAAGACAGTCATTATGATAATAGCAAAGATTTAGTGATTTTTTGCAGGTAATGCACCGACAATGTCAACAATCGAGATGACACTTTAAAGGATGTTCTCTGATTCCCCTTTCCATAACTTGTAATTTTAACTCAGATACATTATTAAGTCTGGCGACTATATTCAAATAAATTTCTATAGAAAAAGAAAATGAAATTCATTGTCTGGTACAAAACTGTATAATTTTATAAAGATATGATTTGATATATTTTATGTTGAGGTTCACCAAGTTAAACATTGAAACAGAAATTGGACCTGAATAGAAAACATCTTCATTAGTACATTTGTAGTTATTAGAAATATTTTCACAATAAATCTGACATTAAGAAAATATCTAGGATTTCCAACATCATATGTT
>MJUT01021431.1:206212-242554 GCA_002080005.1 Gigantidas platifrons | reverse complement strand
GAAAGTCAACATTTCATGTTTTTTACCTTGACGTGAGGGAGAACAAGACAGTCATTATGATAATAGCAAAGATTTAGTGATTTTTTGCAGGTAATGCACCGACAATGTCAACAATCGAGATGACACTTTAAAGGATGTTCTCTGATTCCCCTTTCCATAACTTGTAATTTTAACTCAGATACATTATTAAGTCTGGCGACTATATTCAAATAAATTTCTATAGAAAAAGAAAATGAAATTCATTGTCTGGTACAAAACTGTATAATTTTATAAAGATATGATTTGATATATTTTATGTTGAGGTTCACCAAGTTAAACATTGAAACAGAAATTGGACCTGAATAGAAAACATCTTCATTAGTACATTTGTAGTTATTAGAAATATTTTCACAATAAATCTGACATTAAGAAAATATCTAGGATTTCCAACATCATATGTTGTGTTTTTATTTATTTCATTTTTGTGGCTGTGACAAATCTAAGTGTGGATTTACAATGTCCTATGTCATGGTATTTTTTGTGCTCAATGATTTGATTGATTGATTGATGTTTAAAGTTCAGCGAGCAATTTTTCAGCTATATTCAGGACGAGAATAATTTAAGCGCCACGGGAATCGAAACAAGGAAATGTGATGGGTAGGGACGGAGAATTTTGCCAGTGCAACAGGTCTCCTATGGACCACTCATCATGAGCATAATGCTCATCATGAGCTGTTACACTGGGTTCTTTAACGTGCGAAGAGGGTGGCAATCTCTCAACACGGGACCTCGGTTTTATTTATGTCTCACCCGAAGGACGGGTTGGTTGTCAATTTCTACATCCCGCACAACCGACGGACGCCCCTTCAAGCCGAAGAAGCTCTTGGTCCCATTTCTATACCCCGGGGTTCCCGCGGGGTTGACCCCTTTTAGAGAACTAGTGCCTCTAGGACGGAGAAACCTTGTACCTATTCTACCCCCGGCACACCCTCTGGGAGAGGGTTCAATGATTTGAAGTGAGAGTTACTTAGTTGTTCATTTTGGTGAAATTGTTGACCATCTCTGTTTATTTATATGAAAGTAAAAAGATATTATAAAAAATGCTGACATTATTTTAAAAATGCCTTGCAGAATGATTATTACATTACAAATTGTATTTAAAAAAAGGTGACAAAAAATTAAATTTTTTTAATAAAATTCCCAAGAGATACAACATGTTTGAAGCCAAACAAAAATTAAATTAATTCATATTAAACTAAAACTTTTTATATATATTTTTTTTTTTAGAAGTTACCCAAAAGTAGTAACATTATAGATTAGTGATTGTTGTTCAACATCAACTCATTAAGTTTTCAACTATATCATGGCAAGAACAAGTTAATTTTCAATGAAATGATGATGAGGTCAACTTTGTGAAAGACCAACATGCTTAGTTGGATTTTTATCACCTTTATTAAATATCTAAATAAAATATACAAATATAAATGCTTCATTATTTTAACTCAAATTTATTAAATTTTATTATCTCCCTTAGGTATAATTTAATTTCATAACATTGAAGTATATTGTACTCTATAAATACCTTAATTATTAATGAGTAAAGATAATTAATCAGTAGGAGGTAATTAAGACAGCTTTCAACACCTTAAAACCAGAGCTACCTGTATTTAGTGTATTAGGTTAGGTATCACCTGGTCTGCCAATGTGAAATGACCAATCAATGACCAGAACTGACCACCCACTGACCAATGTTGACAGGGATAGTTATTAATATGCCAACATTCTTCAATAAGTTTGAAAATAAATACTTGGCATTTTTACATGATTGACAAGTTTGGAATGAATTATTGATGAAATATTTTACATATTTTAATTTCCTTTAAATAAGATGTGTGAATTTTTTAGAAAAAAAATACCAGAGCATTTCTATGCTTATTGGAATATGACAGGAAAACAATTATACAGCTATGGTACATGAACACTAACATGGTTTGGTAATCATATTCCACCATGCCCTCCCTCAATGTTTATTCTGGGAGTAATAAAGCATATAGATTTTATTACTCTCAGGTTTATTGAAATATGGCAGGACACAATTGAATTATACTTCTATTGTTCATGAATATACATCCATGATTTGTAAATCACCCCCCCCCCCCTCTTCACTGGATATAATAAGTATTGCCAAAAAATTGTAAAACTTCTGTAGTTTTTAATGTACACTGTTCAAATATTTCCACTATTTGGGATAGAATCTATTCTTAATCCAGTTTAAAATATATCACTATACAACGCACATGGCCTGATAATAAATATAGCATGAGTCGAGTAGACCCAAATCGTAACCTCTGACCGTAATAATTTGTGTATCACCTATCATCTGTTTTTGTGTAATACGTATACATTATCTACTCATTCTGTCATCTTATAATAATTGTTTGTAAATAATTGATGCTCCTGTAGCGCAATCTGCTGTGCTTGAGTTTATTCAATAAAGTTTGAAAGCTGATGTAAGAATTGTGCAAATATGTGTACAAATGAATAATATATGCCTCATCATTTAAAACAAATTAAACAGTTAGAATGATTTAGAAACTTTTCATTTGTTTTTGCATTACAAGCCTATAACTCCTTCCAGAGTTATCTCCCTTTAGTTTAATATTTGTTGAGTGCTTTCTGATTAGAAAAATCGATCTAATTGCAAGAATTTCCACAAAGATGGAAGATAACATTTCAAAATAAATCCATTATCACTAAAAAAAAATCTGATTATTTGTTGTAATAGTTGTGTGGCCAAAGTTTCAATTTCTGGACAAACAAAAGATAAAGTTAAGAAAAGAACAAATAAAAGTTCAATTTGTTCTCTGAAGTATTTCACCTTTGACCTTTGGTCAATAGTTCAATAATCAATGGATTTTGTATAGGTGCTATACCAGGACACATCACAGGTGTTCCACCAACACTTAATTCCATTTCACTAGCAGTTTTGTCATGAGAGTAATCTAAAATACATATACAATCAAACCTGCCCATGTGGTCACCTCTATTAAACAGTCACCTGTATTAAAAGGTCACCCTTCTCTTATCCTGTCATAGGAAATTTCATATAAATTGAACATATTTTAAGAGGTCACCTGTCTTATAAGGCCACTTTTCTTTGTCTCAAAGGTGACCTCTTAATACAGGTTTGACAATGTATTTGACATGTGGAGACAACTATCATTTGCTTTCAAGTGATTTTTTCCCCCTCACATAATTAAAAAAAAAATTTAGATGAACATTTATATTTTGATTTTTAAATATTTTATTTATTGATTATTTAAATAAGAAACGACATGAAACAAAAAGAGGTATTATAGAGGTATTGAGGTGATAATCCTGTTAAATCTATAACATCTGAGGATTTAATCATATTATGCTGAATACCTGGATTGAGTCTCTGAATCCTTCTGTGTTTATTGTGGTATTTAAATGATAATAAATTAGTATTAAAGTCCATGATAAAAAGTTCTAGTGAGTTTAAAATAATTCCAATAATAGAAAAATGATAACTATAATGATAAAATACTGTGAAAATCAGGGATAAAAGCTGATAAATTGTTTACCTGTCAAAACTACAGGATTAAAAGAAAAAGTTATGATTAAACAATTTTTCACAGCTATAAAATGTTAATTTTTTTGTCTGAATTTTGAATTGATAAAGATATATAAATCTCTGATAGTGAGAGAGAGAGAGAAAAAAAGGTAGCTTTTATTAGAAGAATTGTCTTCATATAGAAACCATAAACAGGTATAAAAAGAAGGGAAAAAACCTAATATAACCATAAACAAAAGAAAAAAGATGACCCACTCCCTATCAAATAAAAAAGATCCCTCCCCCCAAAATTAAAAATTAAAATAATAAAACAAAGCAAAAAGCATACACTTGAGTCTTCAGAGTGATAATTAGTTATTATGTATTACAATTTTCACCTTTTTTGTGATCTTTGATACTAACTTTTTACCTTTTATCATACTACCTGTGTTAAGCTACATCAGTAACAGCCTTACAGTGGGGAGTGACCCATCAACATTTCTGTAATTACAGATAGTTAATTAATATCATTTTACCAGCCAATCCAATGATGGTTGTTTCTCCTCAGACAATTGATCTCGTGCTGAGTGAATTATAGATCAGATTCTGATGTGAAGACAGGCAAAATAATATACATAATGTTTCTAATCACAGGAGAAAAACGCCCACTTTTGTTATAATCAATGTGCAAAAATATTTTATATTAAAATACAATCAATGTTTGAAGTTGATTTCACAAGATTTTTACTAGCTTCTCCTTTTTTATTAAAATAAACATGTCAAAAGATAAAAGATGCTGTGTTATAAAATTGTCCCAGCCCACCTGGGGTAAGACAGGTAGATAGGCGTACCTGTGTTTAAAACAATTGGTTGGTAGTTGTACAGGTGTAAGGATGCTGTATAGAAATTTTCCTGGATTTAGAAGAAATTTTAGGATGAACAGTAAGATTTATTTTTTATTGTTGTAAAAAATGTTGGTATGGGTACTTTGTAATTTATCTCAGTTTTTCGTAGTTTTTTTTTTTTTTTTTAAATATATATTGCTTGTATCTTAAAAAGAAAGTTTTAAAGTAAGGGGGAGGTTTTGGTATTTAATGCCACTTTCAATATTATTTCAGTCATATTGTGGCAGTCAGTTTTATTGGTGGAGGAAATTAAATTAAGGAAATTGCAGTTATAGGCATATATCTAGATAAGCTGTGGAACGGTTGCTCCTAACATAATTATTTTTGGTAAAAAACAGAGAAAAAGAAAGAGATTGTTAAGAGTTAAGGTTCTGGGTTAATATCTAGATAAACTGTTGTCAGTGAATGGGAAAGAACAATTTGAAATTATTTTCTTTAAAATAAATTAAATGGAATCGGGCAATGATTATTCTTCATTTTTAGATAATTAAGTAAATATTGAATTTAATCTAAATATATTTCTCCAATGCATTATTATTTTGTTTATTGTTTGTTTTATAGACTAGTATATAAATGTGTTTTATTTCTAATGGTCTTCTACGTATCTTAAGTTAACATACAATTTGGTCATGCCACAATATAACTGAAATATTGCTAAAGTTGATGTTAAACACCATTTAATCAATCAATCAATCATATTATGTTTATATATCTATATATACTATTTTATTGTTTTATCCTGCAATGACAGCATTTACTGACCAATATAACCTGCCAAATATTTTTTTTTGATATTGGTCAGTTATCAATAGAACATACAAATGTATCTGCCATCTTGAAAATGTGAAAACCTACATGTCATATTTACAACAATGCACAAAAATAATTAAAAAGCTTACCATGAAAACTTATTTCAGTTAAATTGTATCAAACTTGAAGCGTACACGAAGCCAGATAACGTCTAATCTTTACGTTTCAAACTGGAAGTCTTCATATGACGTCAATGACGACATGTTGGTTATGTTCAGTTTGTGAGTGAGCTGCCGGAGTTTATGCATAGATAATTTCTTAAAAAACAGTGTTTAATCCTATAGTAAACGTTTATTTACGATTTAAAATTGCAGGATAAATACAATACATGTGCACTGTCGAAGCATATAGGTAATTATGTGTATTCGGCGTGAAACGTGGGAAAAGGCTCGGCAAAGCCTCGCCTTTTCCCCAGTTTCTAAGCCTCATATACATATTATCTATATGCTTCGACAGTGCACAAGTATTGTATATTTCTTAATCCTTTTAATTTTGTTAATTACAATTTTATATTTATTAATATACATATATATATATATATACATGTGTTGAATATGATTTCAAATAAGGAATTTTGAATTAAAGTTTAAATAGTAAAATAAAACATTTATTTAAATACTCTAGACAAATTATTGACTATTTTGTTTGTCAGCATCACATGTACCTTTAAAAACAGACATATATCAAATTGTTGAAAAAAAAATCCTTTACAAGAGAAGTTGTTCAATTGATAATCAATGTTTATAGAAATTAGATATAAATATTAATGCCTTTTCATTAGCTTTTTCTAATATTTTCATCACTATAAAATTGTTAATTATGATGGGATGAACAGTTATAAACAGCTGTTACACCCACTCTTGTTAGAAACGAGTGAAACAATCTGTTGCTTTCTTCGTAAATGACATCACATTATCTTATCTAACTATAAATTAAAACTTGTTTTATTTTCAGTATTAATTTTCATTTATTGAGCTTGTGTCTCAGCTGGTATATTATTTAATTGATAAACATCTCATGTTGGATACAAAAAGTGTGTCCACATCAATATAATGCCTCGTTTTTCAAACGGGGCAATTGATTAAGGAAATGTATATAATATATATATTATATACAGATCAAAAGTAACAAATATTTGTTGCACAGATGCAAGATTTCAAAGATCAACATACAAATGAATAAATTCATTGTTTTATTCTATTGAAAATAATGAGAAAAAATCATTGTTTTATTCTATTGAAAATAATGAAAAATCATATGCAGCATTGTCACATATTTTCACCCAAATTTATGCATGCATTGGGTGCATTTCTAATTATTGCACATGCAGCATGAATAAGAAATACCACACGAGGGCAATTCATATGGCTATAAGAAAGATTTGAGGATATCAAAAGGTGTAATTAGGAGCAGTTTAAACCTATTTTATTCATCAAAAGCTGAAATGGGAATTGGAATTATCACAACTTATGAAACTCTCTCCTCAGCAGTCCAAACTCTCTCCTCAGCAGTCCTCCAAATGAAAATTTGAAGTTACTGGACCAAATCAAAATTCTTGAATTTATTTTGATATAGTTCTAAATAAAAACTGAAAAATGTACTGGTCCAAACAAAGTTTTACTGATCTTGGGCCGGAGGATTGCCGCAAAAGCAGTCTAATTGTTTACTTATGGTATATTTATTATTTTGAAAAATAATATTTGTTTTCAAACTTTCTCTTTGTCAATAGATTATCTTTGAAATACATCTATATTGCAACAACTGAATATTCTGTTTCATTTTTAAGTCATCTACTTAGAGGAACTCTTAATATTCAAGAAGTCTGAAAATGCACATTAATTGTAATATTTTGGTAGTTTATTACCAATTTGAAAGCTAAAATACTTAAATAACTACAATATAATACTGAAATAGATAGAATACAGCTAGTTAAATTACTACAGTTCAGTGTTTTCTTTATTTCAGTCTAATGTCGAAATTTGTCTATTTTCTATATGATTATTATTACATTCAGGCATGAGAATATAACTAAAAGTACTTTTTAATTAAAATTGCTAAAAAAAAAAAAAGAGGAAAGAAATTCCAGCACTTTTCAAATAAATATAACAAACACTCAGGGACAGAAATTAACAGGAGCCCAGTCACACAGGGCAGCTAGATTTTGGTCTGGGATACTAAACTTTTACCTATATTTTAGTTAAACATATAGACATTTTTTTTTATCAAAAATCTTGTTTGGGCTACCAGCTTGAACTTCCCAATTTCTATCCCTGACACTGTGTATCTCACTACTTTAAGCAGATATTTCTTTGCAATTTGTATAAGTTATATTTATCAAAAAATGAATACCAGTTAAATGGACCAATGATGTTGTTTGAAATATCAGAGTATTCTAGTTTTCTGTGATAGATTAAACTGAACTGTCACAAACGGACCAAATTGTCCCTTCTGTGTATCCAATCAAATAAGTTATCAGTTTCGAGATAACCATGTATACATAAATATAAATATAAATTGTATTTTGATTCCGAAGCCTACATACATGCACAAATTTGTTTATAAACTTTGTAGGTTTTGTATTATTCCACAATTAATATAGACTAGGACTAAATTAAGATGTCATTGATGGGCACCTTTTGATTTATTTATAAAAAAAAAGATTTGTTTTGTTGATCATGCAATGTCAATGAAAATGGTTGTAACACTGTGATATATAGACTTATCATATATACATCAATGGCAACAGATTTAACACTACCCAAACCAGAATAATCCATGTGTAACAGTCTGATGTTGACAATTAAATATAATATAAATTTTATATATTAATATTCTTTTAAATAATGATGTAGAATTTTGAGAATTTTTTAGCAGTAATAGAACTGTCCAGTCCTCTTTTATACAAAAAAAAAATGTGAGATGAAAATATGTTCAAAGAAATGTTTACAATGATAAAGTCTATGAATTAAAAAAAGTGAAAGTTTTGAATGTAATAATTGCTGCCTCAATAAGGGGAAGTATGTAAATAATATTTCCTTTTTTCCTTTCTTTCTTCTTGCTGTTTGCATTATATATTATAATTATCATTACTTATGTATCACTATGCCTTTGTAATGACAGTGGTTCATGAGAATAAAGATATATAAGTAAAATTTTATACATTTGGTACTTAAGATTTCTATTAGTGTTAATATAGCCTTACTGAGATAATCAATGGATCTAGATTGTGGTCACTTATTATTCCAGATTAGAAGCCAATTTGATCAAGAATTTACACACCCTCAAGAAGATGGCTTCAATTTTTGTCAATTTTTTTTTTAATTTATAATATTTTATATCAAAGTAGCTATTTAATTTAGATTGAAAGTGAAAAAATTACACAAACTCAAAAAGTGTAGCTAGAATTTTTTGTACAATTTTTTATTTATAACATTTTAAATAAAGCTAGATATATAATCTAGATTGTAAGTGAATTTGATAAAAAAAAAAAAAATCACACAACCTCAAAATGGTAGTCTGAATTTTTACTTTATTTTTGATAATACATTTGTATTTGATATTAAGCCAGTAATGAATAACATACATAAACTTTCTTTTCATAATAAGTTTTGGGGTATTTGAATACAAATGTGATACTCCAGATTTCTGTGTTTTAGATATGTTAGATATCTTGATAAAAACAAGAATTCTGGTACCTTATCAGTGATATCTAACATTAGTTGTGGACAGGCTATTAGAAAATGATTTTTACATGTTAACTAGAATACTGATTAGCTTAAAGTCAAAACACCTTTGATGTACAAATTTTGAGATATTTCTGTGGATTTATTTAATTTTTTCATCCATAAATTTGTTCCTGGATTACTGGAAAATGATATGCCACTGACAATTTATATTTGCTTTTTTTTTAGGCTGATATTATCATTTCCGAATTTTGTGGTTTGGCAGTATGAGCGAAATCAGTATCAGACTGATTGAATGCATTCACAGTGTATTAAAATCAACAACTGTATAGTGGCATTGACTATTATGTCATTGCACTGCAACAAAAAACCCAGTTATAAATACACCAGAGCTTGGGTGCAGTACATCATAATAATATGTATCCTTCAGATAGATTAGAAAGTAAAATCTGACATCTTTTATAGCAGACGTCTTCTTTCCGATAAGATAAAATTATCAAATTATGATCTGGTATAATTGAAAGATTGAAAACTTAAGTGAAATATAAAAATGTTATCATCAGAGAAGTTTAATTGCTTGTTTTAGTTGGCATATTTAAGATGAGGGAGATGTTTCTTTGACCCTCGTGATTACTTTGTAGGTTTCTTTGATATTTTTATGTCATGTCTACCAGTGTGATATCTCATCAACAATCTAGCTTCCATTTTTTTTTAATATTTCCTGCGATAATTTTTTTTTTATATCTGTCATAATCGTATCTATATATATTTTTTTTGCCGATGTTTAAATCATGTACTGATGACTTAGGTTTATTAATCTTAATCTTAAAAACTTTTTAATATCTTCGTGCCAGACTCTGGCCAGGAAGAAAGGGTTACAGACTCTGTATCAGTAGCTTCTTAAACTGATAACTTTGGACCTCTACCCGGGGAGATTTATAGATAAAGAGTGAAAAATTACACATTAGCAAGATAAAATATGAAATATTACAATCTGCTGACACTGATTTTGATGAGTGGTTACCAATTTTTCTTTCCGTAAGTAAAAAGTTTGTCAGACAGTTACGTTGAAAGTCCACAAGACATTGGTTAAGTGTTATTTTTGAATGATAACAGTTTCATTTCATGTACAGGCTGGCTGTTCTGAAAGTGTTTGTTTATGATAGAGCCCTATCTACTCTGTGGGCTAGAAATGAACATCCTTCACTGATAAAAAACAAAATTGGCCTTGAAATGAAGAGAAAAGGTTCCATTTTTGTTTTCTTAACCCTCTGTGTGTAACTTTCCCAGTAACAATGTTGTTAGAAGTTCAGGAAATATTTACTGGTTTGATTAAGATAATATTTTCCTTAAAAACTTTCATTCCGGAAATTCTATTATATTTTTTCTGTAAGCAATAAAAAGTTCAAGATCTGCATGCACCGTGTTGCAGACTGACCTTACATAAAAATGATGGTTTTGTTCTTTTAAGAACTACATGGACTTATAACTATTCACACAAAGATCAGACATTGGTTGATTAAATTACATTATTATTGTTCTAAATGTGTTTGATCTCAGTAGACTTTTAGACCTATGTTGGTGCTAAGCACCAAACAATCAATCAGTCAATAGTAAACTTTAAAATAAGTCCATTTTCACATTGAGCTCGATTTGAATAAAAAATTAAATGATTATTTTTTCAGATATGGATGACAACTGGGACATTTCCAGTTTAAAGGAAGATGATTTTGAAGAATTTTGTGTTTATATAGTCCATGACAGAGCCTGTGAAAGAGTTTGTCCAAATAGAGCCCAGGCTTCTCTTCCTCGCAATCTTACTCTTAAACCATCACAGAATAATGGACCTAATGTAAGTACAGTTTTACCAGTATCTCATTAGCTTACTAACATCAATTCTGTATGGTCCATAAGTTTGTTTAGTAATTATAATTATGTCTTTGCCTCTTCACAACTCCTTTTACATTTAAAAGGAAATACAACTATCCATGCTTGGTTATTACTATATGGCATATCATTGTTGTATTATGATCCTACCATATGTGAGGAAGTTATTGCCCTTTTTGACTTTCAATATTTCATTAAGATGGGAGAAGGGGGGTGATTTTTCTATCAGAAACAGCTCTAATTTAATTTATACAGGGATACGATTTTGATTCACCATTAATTGCAATCATTTTACATCATCAACATTTAAACCAGTGTCATGCGATCATTTGGTTTTTCACTGAACACATGATAAGTGGTTAGGGCAGAGAAATGGCTGGTCACCAAGAATATTTCTATATTACTGGTAGCTTTTTATTATAACATCTTATCAAATTATTTACAGATTCAGCATTATTGTTTTAACATTAAATACCTACATAATTCAATAACTGTCATGTCAACTGGATATCTTTGAAAACAAAAGTTTTAAATTAATATTTGATGCTACAGTCTCTAATACTTTACTTATTTTATCTCCCTCCTTGAAAATTCAATTCAAATAATAGTTACTCAGAAGTCCATAATTATGTTTTAAATTCGTGGAAATTGCTGTGTTCTAAATTTTACAAGATTTTTAGGCTAAATTTGGTTTGTCATTTTGTTATACAGGTGACTATATTTTCAGTGCTAAAAATCATTCACTTCATAAAAAAAGACTCACAGAATTTTTAATAGTGTCAAGGCAACAGAAATGAGAAGATGAAGACATGTTAATTTCACATTTCTTTCCTCACTTTCAATTAAATGTGTAAATAGTTTTGTTTACTATCTTAAGAAGCAAACATAAGATGATTATTCAAAAAATGATTAAAAAATTTGCATATGCAATTTGCATGTAATAGATTTAAAGAGATAGTGTTATAGCAAGCCTTTTCAATTACAAAACTGTTTTCTATCTTAAAATGCTAATTCATTTTTTACCTGTAAGGTATATTCTTATATTTGAAAGAATTAAGTACTTTTAAATACTATTGCAATTTTTTAATTAAAAGGTGAACATTTTCAATTAAAAAAACAAATTGATTAAAATATAACATTAAAAATATTTAAATTAATATTGAAAACAGTTTTTTATGTAATTATGATTACAATGCATAAAAAAAAGCAAAAATATGTTTTTTTTTCTAAAAGTTGAACTAGACATTTTATATAGTTTTATGTCTCTGATTAAAACTGAAATATTTCCCTTTTTTATTACTAAATTATGGATTATAAGAAATAAAAGATGAAAGAAGTTTTAGAGATATTTTTGATAAAAGAAAGTATAGGGAGTTGAAGCCATTTCTACAGAAGCCACTACACTAAGGAGAGATAACAGGGGAAAAGTGTTTTGACAATAATTAAACCTTATCTGTTATAATCACACAACTTCAAAGATTTTTTACTAAATGTTAAAACAGCAACTCACTTGTTTTAAATATTTAAAATTAGATCTGTTTGATTGGGTTATCAAGAAACACTGATATAAGAGTTAAAATTTGTTATCATTCAAATTCATTATGAATAGACAGTCCAGGTCATAAGGTATGTGTTTATCATATCAATTCTCTGTTTGTCTTCTTTTTTTTTTCTATGTTTTTAAAATATGAGAGATGTACATTACAAGATATGATCTTTTAGGAAATAGTGAAGATTACAAATTTCCTGCTTTATTTCATAGAAAATTGCACTATTTAGATTTCTAAGACTCTGAAAATAAAGATTGCAAAATTGAAACTTTAATTTTAAATTTTTTATTTAAGTTTCTTGTCTGCATGCAAGGTAACATTTTCATATGCTAAATGTTCCTCTTGAATTTCTTGTTCCAATTGTTTGTACAGATGAAAAGATTATTGATTACAAAAAAGTTTCATTGTAGCAAAAGAAATTCTAAGCATGCTTTAATAGAACATCTTAAGCTTTTCTGAAGTTTGAAATTTCATATTGTATATTATATCACAAGCCATAAAAGTTGCTTATCTACAATTTAAGTTTCAGAGCCTTTATGTAAAGACTACTTCAGATTCAATCAATACATTGCTGTTGTTAAAATGTTGAAAACAAATCAAGTGTTGTAGATTTTTTTTATGTCTATCTAAAAATTTCAAGATTATTTTTAAACCTTAGGATTTGTTTGTCAGAGATACATGCATCTTGTCTAGATGAGTCCTGGACTTGTCACTTGTGTTTGAAACTCACCAATTTTTGCCACCCCCCCCCCCAAATAACAAAGAATGCCCTAGTGAGACTTATGACATTTGGGTGGGACTCAGCAATATTTTATCCTGCAGGGATCTCTGTTTGTCCTGTTTTTACATCTAGTTTTGTCCTAGATTTTGTTTGTATAGAACTCAAAGGTGAAATGTGAGATCAGGTGCCAAAAAACGTTCGCTTTCATTTAAAAAAAAAGTTCCTCAAGTTCATGTTTGTCCTCTCAGCATGTTGCACCAATTAGAGAATTGACATCTTTTTACTCTTTGTCCTTAAATGTCTCCATGGTATTCACTATTGTAACATTTTCTACCCAAATATACTTTCAATTTTACATGACAGTGAAAATTTCTGTGTAAAGTACACCCTATCATTAGAGAGGTGTGAATAATTTGTCAACTAAACTGTAATTATAGAGGAGAAATGTAAATCGGTAAAAAACGAAAATTCTTGTCATGGGAAAGTCGTTCTATTTCCCTAAGATTTAAATTTTTGATGTAAAAAATTGTTAATAGTTGCATAACTTTGTTGAAAGTCTATTTTGATATCTGATCGTTGAAAGTTCTGATAGATTGTGTTTTTTGTTTGTATGGAGATTATATGTCCATTTTAAATGAAATTAAAAGGAAGACATTTTTTCTCATATGACAATTCTCTTTAATTAACACCACCAACCAAAAGTACATCATGATGATGTGAATTATCAGAGAATTGTAACAGTATATCACAAATACAAAAATATTTAAAGAAACCTAAATAGGATACCGCTATAAACATGAATATTAAGAAAGGACTTATTTATTGTCATTTAAAAAAAAAAGATGTTTTAACAGCAGATTCTAAGAACCTTCTTAATCTGGTATTTGCCATATTTAATTTTTTTTTTTTTTTTTTTATCTATGAAATATGAAGTTGTTTGTTTGTAGAAGAAGATCATCCAATTTTAAGTAATCAAAATATAGATACTGTCACCAAAATCTTATGATAGCTCTTGATAACAGAAACTTGTCTGTTTTAAAGTATCATTTTGAAATGAGCTGATCCTTCCTAAGAAATTTAGCATGCATGGTGGCTTGGTTAATTATAAAATATGCCTTTCAAATTATATAAAAGATATTTTAAAGGGTTAAATTATGATAAATAGATAGTTACAGTAAGGAGATCAACTTGAATGAAAGCAAATTTTCTCTTCTGTCTCATTAGTTCAAATACATTTTGAAGAGGACACTCCTTTTATGAGTAAAAAAAATATTTTTACTTGAAGTAAATGACCTAATGATTTTATTTAAGTCAGGGGGACTCTGAGGACTTGTTTCATCTTATAAACCCACATATCAAGTCGGATACTACACTTGATTCAATGTTAAATAAGTAGTACATTTTGTATCAATGAAAAGCAGAATAAAATAGTCAAACCTGTGTTAAAGGGCACCTCTATATAACAAATCACTGTCTATAAAGGACAATCTCATTTTTCCCATTAATGAATACTGCATATAATTTTAACCTGTATATAAAGGACAACTGCTCATAAAGACCACATTTTCTGGTTCCCTTGAGTTGTCTTTATATACAGGTTGACTGTACTTGTAGTCCATACTAGATTTAATTGTCAAAAACTCAGATATCTAAAGCATATGAGTAAAAAAACACATTATTGTGTTTGATATATAGGGCCAAAAAATATACTATACTTGTGTTTCAACTGGCATTCTTGAAAAAGAATAGGATAGGTCGGGAGGTAAATCCAAAATTTTTATTTTTCTATTTTTTTACCGGTTATACATGATAAGAATCTGACTTTTAACAGTGCTTGTCCAAAAATGGCAAAAACAAGTTTAGGGTAGGCACTAGAAATTAGGCTTGGTAGGGCTATTGGAAACATATTTTTTTGGCCTAGTCAAAGTTTCTCCCACCACATTTTACTATTGATCTATGTTGGTAGTCTGCACACTTAAGAACTATCTCAACTTTAAGTAAAGGGGAACAGGCTGACATTCACATTTTTCGAAAGTGATTTATCAAATTTTAATAGCATAGGTTGGATACTTTCTTTCTTCTTCAAGGACCAACAACAATGTTATACACTGAGTAATACATATACCCTACAGAAATCTGTTTGTTTTCTATTATTTACATAAACTAGAGTATTATTATAAGATGATATTTTACAAGGTTAGATTGTAAAATAACTGGATTAACTTTCATTTTTTTATTTCAATGATGAAAAGAAATCTGTCTTTAACTGAACAATGATCTTTTTTTTTTTAATAAAACACACTAAAGAAATTGTTAAAGAAATCCTCAAATTTGAAGACTGGAGTAGACAAGTAATATTTGTTATAGAACTTGATATTTTTTAACTGGTTGACTTTCAAGTACGATTAAACATAATTTGACTATGGGGTCAATTTCAGTAAAAGTTTGTATTTAATAAAGAGTGTCACTTTCACCAAGGATGAAAGTTAAAGTGTATAGATACTTAATTGAAGGTTAAACTTCTACTTTAATTATATACAGTGCTCTCACTGTTACTTAAGATTGAGATGTATGGATAATGAAAACCAGTGGACAGAAATTAATCACATCATTTTACACAATTTTAAACATATGTACGTATGCACAGACTGCAGAATTTGTTTAAGGATATTTTGAATTGAAATTGTTTTTTAAAGATTCCATGTTCTTTCATTTAGGTAAGAGTTGTGTATATATATTTTCATATTATCAATTGCAATATGATTTTTGACTTAGACATGCTGTGTTCAGCCAAAATGTTTGGATCAAAATGTAAAGTTTTTCTTTATGACACCACGATATAGCTGAAATATTGCTGAAGTTGGCATTAAACACCAATCAATCAATCAATCCATTTTCTTTACTGTATATTATCAAAATATAGACTTTAAATATATATATGTTTTGTATTAAACTAGAATTATTATTGTAAAATGACAAAATAAAAACCTTGAAGACTTTTTTTTTTCTAAATAAATGCAAATTAACAAGGGAAAAATAAAGATGGCTGACAGAGGTTAGGCGTATCGAAGACGAGTGCTACAAAACTTTGCATATGTAGTGTCCTAACTGCTTAATTATGTTATATTATGGCTAAGAACTGTCTCCTGTTTTGTAAGAATGCATTACATGTCATATTTTTTTTCAACTTTAACAGAAGTCGAAAGTTAATTAAAAAATATATTTTTTAAATGTTTGTGGGCATTTCAATCTTGAATTAAGTAGTGTAATTTGTTGTCATTTCCTATGATTAAACACAATAATAGAAAAACAAAGGATTATGAGTAAACTGTCACATTCTGATAGGTATATAAAAAAAACATCTATTATTATTTTGTCAAGTAAAAGCTGAAAATATGATAATGTTTTGATAACCATTTCGTTTTACAACTCAACTATTATGACACTTGATTTTTAAAAATTAAATGGACAAATTTAAAGATCAAGGTGCACAGTTGATTTTAAGATTCCAATTTTCGTCAGTTATAGAGATGCCATAAGGGTAAATACTTGTAAGGTAACTTATAGTACAGGTAATATTTCAGGTAAACATACTCTGCAGAATTTTTTGAGTACCGGTTACTTGTTTTTTTTTTATAGAAAATTATATAATAGTAACTTTGTAGTCATAAATGTGTCTCTAATAACAATATTTCAATTAAAATATCAATTAATATTGAATGATTTTTTTTTACATTTGATGATGTGAATTTTGAACTCTTTTTTAAATACTTTAATTAATTGATTGATTGTTGTTTAATGTCACGTAAGCATTATTTCAGCTATACTCATCACCAGAGTGTTAACAAACAATAAATCAGGTATGTTAAGGAGCCTATGGACTCTGATCTTTGGCCACAAAGAAAATGGGAAATGATCGAAAGAGTCTGAAAATTTTCCCAATCAACAGGCCACTACCCATCCAGTCTAATTAAGATTAGATGTTTTTTGTATCCTTTTTCATATTTATTCTTTAGGAATACACTAACATCTACCAACATTCTGTTTGTGGTTATGACATGTAATCTTACATTCATCTTTGACTGTCCAATCAGATACAAGACTGTTAAATATATTGGCCAATCAGACAGTAGCACTTGGTGTGTACTCTGGTTTAACAAATAGGCTCTTTGCTGATTGGTCAGTTGAAAATAAGAACCCCCAACATGACCTCAAATCGAATATTGTTAGATATTAGCGTATCACCGAAAAACAAATATCTAATTTTATCAGATTGTCATTTACCACCCGTAATTTTGATGCAAGTTTTGTCTTTTTTAATGTAATAAGAGTGTTGCATTCTCCCAAAATGAGTAATTGTTTAACCTCTGATTCTAAATACAATTTGTATGTTTGATTTCTCCTGCAAAACCTGCAAGAAGCCCCTTACAAAATGAATGTAATCTGCAGCAGAGAACCTAGGTCCTATTTCTATACCCAGGGGTTCTCTTTAGAGGGCCGGGGTTAAATACTTTCACATGACATTTTGAAATCCTAAGTCAATCACATGATCTTGAATGATCAGGAAAAATAAATAAATAATTGATAAACAGAACAAAGCAAGCTATTACAAGCATTTTATGAGAGAGTAGTGAAAATACTTCAACGACAGTTTGTGAATGGATAATTGTTATTATTATCTCCCTTTATCATTATTAGTCAATACCATAATCTTATCGATATTTAAACATGTGCTAAATTCTTGGTAAGTCTGGATAACTCCCTTCATTGGCTAACAACATGTGGTATCAACGAAAATTTTGTTTTGTTTTAACGTGTCACGCTTATCTGAAAAGTGATAGTGGTAAACCTTGCAATGGGCAAAGATGATCTCATTGTTTTAGGAATCTCGTACCACAGCGGAGAAATCAATCGATGTAATCGTTACTTTCTCCACGACATTCAAAATCAGTACAAATATTTGGCATAAATATTTAGGTAACTTTAAATTTTGACACGTCCTTTTGACCAACAACATCTAAATATCAAATTTATAACATCATTTAATGTTCTACACTTTACTTGAAACAAAAGTAGATGACATTTTTTTTCTCTCGTTACGAGTAGATCAAAGTTAGACGTTAAGCCTCAAACAAATACGTTTTATTTTCACTAAGTAATATTTTCTTATACCAGAACTTTATTATTAGTTACAACTTCTGACTTTTGATTTGATGGTCTAATTCAGCTTTACCATCAATGTTTTAGTTAGGATTTAATAAGATCAAGGTTTTGCTTTGTGGGAACATGCGAAACAAACTTGACACATGACACATACTGAAAACAGACATTTGACATGAAACCCCTCAACTGAACCCCCTTGATTTGTCACCTTTTTCAAAGATTTTTTAATATCTTTAATTCTTAAATTCCTTTTTAAGAATGGGGACAGATGGTTTCAATTTGAATAAAAACACTATTGATATATAACGTTATGTTTCAAGTAATCTGGAACAGAGATATTACTGTTGCATATTATCACAGCATAACATTGAATTTTGGAGACAAATTATAAAAGGGGCAAAAATGCCTTCCAGTATTAGATAAAATGGATAAAACCTGCAGCTGGGCTCTCTAAAATAACACCTCTATTAGCCCCTGCAACAATTTTTTGTGGGCCCATAAACTGACTTTACACATCAAATATTCAAAAATTCAGCTGGGTTAATTAATATATGACAATTTTCAGGTGCCTTCTTACATACTACTGTGCTCCTGCATGAGGAAATGTTATTAATAATCATAGAAATTGTTATTGACAAAAAGTGTGGGAAAATGATTTAATTATCAAGGTTAATATAATGATTACTAAAGTATTTGATAACTATATTGTCTATATATAAGTTATTTGTAGGCAGTTTGGGTAGTTAACGATAATAAGTATATATATATAGTGAGTAAAACTTTTCAATAGCGTTTTTCAAATAAAATAGGCAGAGCACGGGTGGCTCAATGAGTTAGGTAGTTGGATTACCTGACAACTCATACAAGCCTATCACCAATACGGCTTTGTAAATTACAAAAAAGGGTGCACTCGATTTGCAGCCGCAAGTGATAAAGTTTACCAGTTGCTTGCCCATGGTCGGTGGTTCTCTCCGGGTACTACAGCTTCTTCCACCACTAAAACTGGTCGCTATGATATAACTGAAATATTGCTGAAAGTGGCATTAAACACAATAAATCAAATCAAATCAAATCGAATAACTGATACAGAACATGGTTGTTAAGGTCCATGATATCTGACCACAAGACCCAACACCACTGATGTAGGTTTTTACTGGTCAGTTTGGTATGGCTGTCCTGGCTTTCTTCTCCAAATAAGTCTGGTTGTCATGACATTAGTGAAAAATTACTGAAAGTAACAGTTAAGATTTTGAAAGTAGTTAGCTGTCAAATATTTTGGCTTGAATGTACCTGATGAAGGTTATCCAGAAACGTGTCATGCACACTATCTATGTTTGTCTTCATCTTAATTTATGTCTAAGCGTAATGTTGGATAGTCTCTTGTTCATTTATACTCTATCCTTTCTTACTAAAGTCTTAATAACCAAATTACCCTCTGTAGATCTACATTAAAATGTAGGCCTACATGTTATAAGGAAAAGTTTAGAATAAATTAATGTACCTTTTATTATCTTACTATCTTATGTCCTTGATGAAAACTGAACATTATTTCTGTAAAAAGGAGTGAAAACTTTAGACCACACTTCAAGGATGACATAACTACTTACTTTCTTAACTTTTGACATATTGATTAATATAACTTGGTAAATATATGATGTAATAGAATTCATTTTCTATTTGTTGTGTTGATATCAACTAAAAGTAAGTATTAAGAACTTGAACAAGTATTGAATTGGAAATGTATAAATTGAGGGTTTTATGGTGAATAAAAACTTTTGTGGCAAAAAAAAACAACCAAACAGAATAATATATCAGTAACTGAAGGTTGGAAAACAAGATATTTTCTGTAATTACAAGGATGAAAATATTATTTAAAAAAAAAACATTTTTAGCAAGTTGATTGGATTTGTGTAAAATGTTTGCAATTTCGATGGGTTTTCTACAAACCATCGTATACATTAGTCAAATTTTTTTGTGGTTGTCACAAGCCTGGACTTGGATTTCCAATGCCCTATGTTATGGTCTCTTTTGTGTTCGATGGTTTGAGGTGAGAGTTGTCAGTTTTGTTGATATTGGTGGAATTTTTTACCAGCACTGTATTTAAACTTTATTTTCATAAACAGTAAAATTTCCCCCCAAAAAATAACCTACTATTCATAAGGTCTAACCTGTGACATTGGACATTTTGAAGGACGACTACTGGTAACCATCTAAAAGTTATGAAATAGAACCAAACCTATCATAAAAAAGTGATCTATATCCAATCTATATGCAAAGCTAAATATTGATCTTAAAGAGCATGGCCATTTTTATCTCTGATTTTTCAAATGTCCAGGAACCACAAAAGTTGTCTTTCCTGGATTCTTGAAGGTTGATTCCCATGGAACCTCGAAGGTTGTCCCTCACAGAACCCCATTCTTTGGCATGGCTAACATAACAAATATATTATCAGCCATCTATGTCGTTTTTGTTCATATTTGCGTCATAATTTAATTCCTGGCGATCAAGTTATCAATTTTGAAATTTTTGTTGACGAGTTTAGGAGGGGAGGCTACTCATATCATGCCTGAACTGCTGATCTTTAAAATTTACTTTAAATAAAAAATGTTAAGATTAAAGATTACATAAAAGTTTACTCTAATTTGTGCTAGATAGTTAAATATTTTAATTGTATGTAAAATTATTTAATTTTGAGTATTGGACCAAATATTTTCTCCAGAATTTCTTTTCACAGATCTTTTAAACTCGTAGTATTATATCAGAAGACTTATTACTGATCTAAATTATCTGTTTGAATTAAGCTAAAAAAAATTTTTTTATAATATAGTGAAAATTAAAATATTTCATTTTTTAATAATAAAAATTGATCTTATAATTTTAAATAGATTTTGATTTGAAAGTTTAAATATTCATGGATGATCTTGAAGATTCTTACATATTACTTGACATGTTTATAAGATCAAAGATAGATATGTCTCTTATTCTGTGTTAATTATACACTTCAAGCGTGGAAAAATTATATATTGGGGAGAAAATTATTGATAAGTATTTACTAATCGTTTGATTTAAGTGAGCGATAGATTGCACATGACCTTCAGTTACTTAATTTCGTTTTTAAACTTTCACCTTTAAATTTCATTGGTTTTATTCACATTTAAAAAAATCGGTGGATAACTTTACATTTAACGAATACTCTTATTGTTAATGTAAAAGTTATAGATCATATAATGATTGTCTACAATTGTCTACGGAGGTCAGGCTTAGATATCGACAAATTACACAAATTAACTCCCTTTATTATTATCAATCATTTTTATCATCATAATAAGAATAACAACATTAAAGATAATTTGTGTAAATTCAGTTTTGTCCAAAAGTGAAAGGATTGGCCCGTTTTACCCACTTTTTTTAGGCGCCCGATAATTATTATTGACTAGGTACGACAATTTAAAACATGGGGTCAAGTTTACTTGAAAAATGAAGATTTTTGTAAGAGAAACAGTAAAAGATTAGGTGAGATTTAAACCACTGCTAATCAATCTGGTTATCAGTTCAAGCTAAATTTCTGGATTTTATCATTTTCATTCAGTAAATAGATTTAGCAATTTTTACAATCAGCAATACTACTGTTGTGTATTACGTTTGTGATCATCATTAAAAAACAGGTCAGTATCTTGTATAAAAATACATTCACTATTTTCAACTTAATTATGTAAAATTGATATTTTTTTTTATCTTAAATGTGATTGTGTATATTTATAATAGATAATGCCATCCGTCATGACATAACTTTTTTCTATGTTAAATGATTCCTATTTAACAAAGGGCTCACTCATACTTATATATTTAAGTAGTACATATCAGAATTCTGTTTCATTCAAAATAAATACTTCCCCATCAAGGAAAGAAAACAAATATGCTTTTTTTTAACTTTGGACACAGCTGAATACACCAAGAAAAATGATATAAAAATGTATGGTTTATTTAAGATTTTGTTTTTGTAGGGATCCCACTGTTTTTATCATAGTAAGAGCAACAGGGTTGACCCGATGCCATCAAAATTTGAGATGTAATTTACAAATTTTTAATCAGTTCATCACGAAAAAATCATCTTTAGCTATCAGTTGTGATATGTGTGGGGGGTGCTAGATTAAGACATATATATCTGAAGTAAATATAAAGTGGGCATCTCTGCTTCCATCATGTTATATTGCTTTCAGTTTTTCTGGTAGGTAGGTATGAAATTATTTTTCTTTTTTAAATGAAATTTGTGATTTTTTTTTAACAATGACATTTTTGCTAATTTTGTAGTTTTTGTTAATTTTTTACACAATATTTTTTTTAAAATATGGGTATACTTTTAATCAGACTTATTTTTTTTATTTTTCAGAGTTTAGGAGTGTGGAGTTTAGATTATATACCCAGAGGTACACGGTTCGGACCATTAATTGGAGAAGTATATTCAAGGGAGCCTTACGTTAGTACAGAGGCTGAACGAATTTCTATTTGGAAGGTAAATAATATTTTTTGCTTTATTGTGTAAAAGAATAATAAATGAAAAAAAAACCACATCTTTTTGCTTCAAAAATGCACTTTTCATTTGCATAAATATTTTTTTAATTTTTTGAAATTACAGGTGTTTTTTTTTTATGGAATATTTTAACAATAGATTGGACTGTTTCTTTTTTTTTCTCTTTGAACATTCTATCATGCAAAAAAAAAAAAAAAAAGAAGATAAAATGACTGTTTGAATTCTGAAGAAGATAAAAAAAAATGATATTAAAGGGCCTATATTTCATAAATTATGATGTAAAATGCTGGAGACCTCAGATTGTTCATTTATCATTTCCTTTTAAGTTCTAGCCTTGAAATTATAATTATAATAATGTTATTACTATTCGTTTGTTAATAATGGCAATGCTATCCTCTGAATAAACACGATCTGTATTTAAATTAGTGTTTGATTGATGTCTTTAAGGTTATATTCACTTTCCCCGATACATATCTTTACTTTAAAATATTTTCTAATAAGTTTATCTTTGTACAATATGATGACATTTGCTTTTGAAATTAATATCATGAAATTTAAATGAATCGGAAGGCCATGTTTTAACTTTCAAGTTCTTAATTATGATAATAAAAATCAATTCAATAAAAAACAAAATTAATATATTTTCTCTTTAAATTTTTTTAAATAATTTTGATAATAATCAAATTCTCTGTTCATTACCTACTTTTTGTTAAAAAAAAAGAAGAAGCACTGTATTTTCTGCAAATGGTGTGCAGTCAATTAAATGGTTTGCTGTAGGTACTAGTAACACCTGATTTGATTGGTCGTGACCACATATCATCACGGCTTCACCTGCGAACTAATGGCGTGTTAAATCTTTTAACTGATACAAACATTATTTGTTGTTCAACAGCTTTTAATTTTTGTGTTTAAGTGAAAAGATGTTTAAATGTAGGAAGAATACGAGGAAGTGAACAACTACGATCACAGGTGCTAATTTCTTCATTATCATACACCTGTTAATTTGGTAAAAAAAATTGTTTCATCAGAAAATGTGTGAAATTTGAGAAATATTTTATGATTGTTTTAATCTTGAATTAAAAGTAAAATTTCTAAAATAAGATTTAAAGATAGACCATCTGTTTGAACTAGATATCACTTTAGTTTCTTAAATTTATTGTAATTTGAAAATTAATTTCTTTAATTTGCAAGTGTTTTTCTTACCAGTTAAAAGTTTTTTTTACAGATTAATTGAAATATGATTTTTTTTTTAAATAGAAAAATATCTTTTTAGTATTTGTTAGGTATTTCTTTTGGTTGTATTTTCAAAAATTTGTATAATGTTTTTAAATATTTTTTTTGTTTATTTGTTTTACAGGTATTCAAAAACAATACTGTTTACCAGTTCATAGATAACAGTGACACGACAAAAAGCAGTTGGATGCACTATGTGAATTTCTCTTATAACACAGTACAACAAAACTTGATCGCCTGTCAAATTGACTTCAACATTTACTTCTATACCACAAAACCAATACCACCAAATACAGAACTCATGGTTTGGTACTGTAGAGAATATGCTGACCGTCTCAACTACCCGCTTACGGGAGAAGAAATGCTACAAACGTGGCGTAAGTACCTTTAATTTAATTTGTTGAAAGTGAAATTGAAATGTTGTCTAAAAAGCAAACGTTTTAAGAATCCTTACCACCTGTTTAGATCAAATCTGACGGCCATTAGTTATGTAAGTGGATTTTTCTTTTGATGGATTTTTTTTTCAAAGTGTTTTATATTCATAAATATAGTTTTCAACTAGAAATCAAAGAAAATGTAAAGAAATATAGGAAATGATATTGTGATCGTGTGGTTAAAAGAAAAGTTTATCTATTCAAGGTTAAAACTTGGAGCAAGAAACTTGAACTTGTTTTTAATTTTAATTCATCCATTCTGATATTTAGCGGATAGTCAAACTGTTAGAAAAGAAATTCTATTATGGCCTAGAAAAAGGATTTCCGGCTCAGTTTAAACAATTATTTCTAAAATACTAGAAACATTTCCATTGAACTTTTTGTACGTTGGATTCTGAAATTCCCTCAACTTTAATGTCCCCCTCCCCTCCACAACCCTCCAATCCAACTGGAATTTGAAACAACTACATTGTAGCTAACTTTGTGCATAATCTGTTAAGAATGTAATGAATTACTAAGACAATGTAATTTAATTAATTACATTCACAAAAACAGTGTCATGGCAATGACAATGATATTCAAATGTCATTAATGTAATTGTAATGTAATTCATTACATTTACAAAGTAATGACCCCAAGTCTGACAATGTGTATTATACCAACATTTTTAGCCTGTATTAAACTGTGCCTTTTCGTTTAGTAGTGCATTCTGGAACTTTTGTTCAACCTCTATAATGGCATTTGTTCAATTCATTATTAGTAGACAATGACATTATACATGTACATTTGAATTGTTGGTGTATACAGCAGAAGAATATCACCCATGATTCATCAGACTCTTAAATATAGAATTGTATATTTACTTGATGCCCCCTCCAATTTACTGTAATCTTACAACTACCAAAATTAAATAATGTAGGCCTCAATTTGAGAAACCCTTAACATAATTTATATTCAAATAATAACTTTAGGGATACAATGTCTTGAAAAAAATGAAAGATGAAGCATGCCCTGAGGAGACTAGTTATATAGTCTCATAAGACATGATTTTATATTTTTACTATTTTATTAATAATGGCTGTTTGCCCCTATTTCCTGAAATGTGAAGAAAATTAACATCACATCTAAAGACATAAAACTGTTAGAAACTAATACTGTTGAAAAACGATGCTGTAATGAGAAAAAGATGAAAAGAGAGCATGATGTTTTTTTGTTCTTCATACCAAATATGGTGAAAGGAATGATTTGATTGTGGAGGAACTTTTGTCTGATTACCAGTAATTTTAGCATTAAAGCTTGAAGACAATAACATTTCCATACTGTTTTGATTGTCTTGGAATTTCAAAGGATAATTTGGATCTATAATAGGAAAATAATGAAAACATATTGGTTCTGGTTTTCAGATTTTTTTTCTCCAATAAAGAAAATTTTTTATCATAAATTTTCAGAAAATGTTTTCTGAGAACAAAGCTGTTTGATTGGTTGAAGGTATATGAAGAAGTTTGAATTCTGACCAATGATATACTACCTCATTGCTATTTTTTTCTGAACATTGCAAGATAACAATAAGACATGAAACAGTGCCAGTTAGAATAAAAAACTCACATTGTGGGATAAAAAAAAGATGTATTTTCAAATTAAACAAAGACAACTGCAAGCTAAATCTGCTTGAAAAAAGACTATATTTTTGTAGTTTGATAAAGGTTACTTGACACTTAATGGGTGATGCATTATGATTATTCAATGCTACTTTTAACAATATTACTGTTATATCATGGTGGTTAGTTTTGTTGATAGAGGAAACCAGAATGTCTGGAGAAAACCATGAAACCACTAAGCTTGGCAAGCTATTAGATAAAACCACCAAACTCTAAGTTGAAGTCAAACCACAAAACTTGGCAAATTAAAATAAAATCTTCAAGTTAAACTAAAACCATTAAACTCTAAATTTATTTTCCCAAAAGCTTGAATAAATTTTAATCTATAATATTTTCAATCTATTTCATTTAAACAGAAATCCATTTTTACTGAAATTTTGTTATTTTCGATAAAATAAAATAAAGAAAATGTAATTCTTTTACCTGTCGTATTCGTTTTCCTTGAAGGTGGACATGAAGTTAATTTTATGTGAAATAACAAAAAAACTTATTGATGCTTAGAATTTTGGTCAAATAGAACCCTTTAAATTATGTCCCCTCTTGAAAGGAGGAAAACAATAGACCAAGTCAAAAATAGCCCTTGTTTATCAATAAGTAGTAATACCACATGCCAAAGAAAATTTAATATGTTAATCAGTTCGGTAATGAGTGTAATTTTTAACTTATTACAATTAAGACGTTAATTTATTTCTTTTTAAATCAACAATATGGGACATCAACCATAAAGTACCAGACTTTCATTATATTTTAATACTAATCTTGTATTTTTAATATCAATTATATACAATATCAACCCAGGATGGCGTGTAATGCATGCTTAAATGTAATCATACGCCTATGTCAAGAAATTCAATACTCCACACTAATTATGGGCTTTGACAACTTTCTCTTCAAAATCATTCCCTGATGTTTAGAAGGAAAAAATTTATATCAAATCCACACAACACCAGCTTTTATTTAAAATCATTAAAATCTGTGATGCGAAAATAATTTGAAATATCATCATTAAAATTTAAGAAACACAGATGTTTGTAAAAACAGTCAAAGTACTTGGGGTCGAAAGGTTTTGTTGGTCTAAATAAGGTCATCATAAATTGTTCACCAGTTTTTTTTTCCTTACCTTTGTTTGAGAGAAAACACAAAAAAAAGGATAATTATTATCATAAATTAAAGAATAATCGATAAAAAAACTGTAAATTTTTTATTGAGGCAAATTATTTAAAAAAAAATTACGAATAATATCCTATCATCTCATTAGAATAATTGTCGGAATTTAATATTATCAATTTCATGCAATATTTTCAATTTCATACTGTTAAAAATTTTATAATATTTTCAGTATTTTTTGTATCAGTTCACCTTTAGATATCTTATGCAAGGGTGCAAATTGTTTTGTACTGAAGAACTTACACTCCTGTCAACTCTCACATGCCCAGCACGAGATTCACACATTCAGTGTCAAACTCACACATATTAAAATATGTGAAATTTGTTAAAATGTCTTCAAGGTTTGCTCAATATACTACAAGATTCTGTTTATCTCACATTTGTTAAACTTGACAATCCTAAGATTATTTGTTTTTATTTGTTATTGAATTTTAGGAAGTCATTTGTTATGAAAATTTGTCTTACATTATTGGGAAAAGATTTAATGACAAAAATATTTTTTCAAAGATGCATATTTTGAATAATTTACTAAGTAGATTATTTATTTTGAATCAGATGAAAACAAATACAAAATGCATTACTTACAAAGAAAAAAAACAATGTACATTACAAAAAACAAGGTTCAGTTGTCATCTGACTGAATTAGTAGAATTAATATCTATAATTAGCAATCGATATATTGAGTAATTTATGGCGATTGACTGTAGTTAGATATTTCCCTTTATTTGAATAAAATGGAACAAAGAGTTCTCCTACAAAGTCAAGTTAAAATCTGACATTGTTGAAAATTGATTTGAAATTAATTACAAAATACAACATACATTGTCACTATCAAATATTTGTGTGCACCAAAAATCATTCCTTTCTGAAGTGAAACTGAAAATAAAGGAAGTGCCTGTTAATTTCTTTGAACCCATCACATAATTGACTGTTAACAAGTTGACTATTAATACTAAGTGCCCGTCTTTTGAATTAAACACCCAGTGCTCTTTAACAGAACAAACAAACAGTTATATAAACCATACTCAAGAGTGATTTTACAAGTACCCTATAACATTATCATTTCTATTTCACTGGGATCTCACTGTTTCATTCAATTATAATATCGTAGATTGCATGCCTACTCGACTAGGATGAAACGTCTATCTATTTATTAGTCTAAAGCACTGTTGAGTGTTCCATTTCTGCATGTGTGTTTAAAAAGTCCTCTAGCAGTGTGTGTTATATAGAAGAACATTTTTTAATCAGCACCTGTGTCAACATGATGTTTTAACATTAAATTGACATCAGGACCTTTTAATACAAAAACGAGGAAAAAAATGAAAGTGAATTATTTAATAAAATAAAATTAATTACTCAAATATTTTTTCGGAATTTAAACAGAGAATTTCATTTTTGAAATAATTCACAGACTTCTGTAGAGACAGGAACCAAAATGGTGGATTTTGTATTGACAACTTATAAATTTACATGATTACAACATGAATTGTACAGTTATTATACCCCCCCGCAAACAAAGTTTGGGGGGGTATATAGGTTTCACCCTGTCCGTCTGTCTGTCCGCATAGAGGGTACATGGTTTGTCCGTGCAACTCCTCCTACAGTTTTTCTGCTAGGAAGTTTTTATTTTGCAGATCATTTGTACATATATCAAAGATGTGCATGTGGTAAGGACTTTGATTTTTGTGCATTTTTACCAAAAATATAGATTGTTGAACTTAGTCATTTTTGGTGAATTTGGCAAAAAGGGTACATGGTTTGTCCGTGCAACTCCTCCTAAAGTTTTTACGCTAGGAAGTTTTTATTTTGCAGATCATTTGTACATATATCACAGATGTACATGTGGTAAGGATTTTGATTTTTGTGCATTTTTACCAAAAAATATAGATTGTTGAACTTAGTCATTTTTTTGTGACTTTGGCAAAAAGGGTACATGGTTTGTCCCGCAACCCCTCCTAAAGTTTTTATGCTAGGAAGTTTTTATATTGCAGATCGTTTGTGCATACATCAAAGATGTGCATGTGGTAAGGATTTTGATTTTCATGAATTTTTACCAAAAATATAGATTGCTGAACTAAGTCTTTTTTTTTGGTGAATTTGGCTAAAAAGGTACATGGTTTGTCCGCGCAACTCCTCCTACAGTTTTTACGCTAGGAAGTTTTTATATTGTAAATTGTTTGTACATATATCAAAGATGTGCATGTGGTAAGGATTTTGATTTTTGTGCATTTTTACTAAAAATATAGATGGTTGAACATAGCCATTTTTGTGTGAATATGGCAAAAAGGGTACATGGTTTATCTGCACAACTCCTCCTACAGTTTGTAAGTTAGGAAGTTTTTATATTGCAGAACATTTGTACTCATATCAAAGATGTGCATGTTGTAAGGATTTTGATTTTCATGAATTTTACCAAAAAATATAGATTGTTGAACATAGTTATTTTTTTTTTATTTGTGAATTTGGCTGAAAGGGTACATGGTTTGTCCGTGCAACTCCTCTTACAGTTTTTATGCTACGAAGTTTTTATTTTTGTTGAATGTGATTAAATATTATAATTTGACAAATAATATATTTTCCGTGTAGACTTAGTTTTCAATAATCTTGGACACAGTCAGAGTGAAGCGGGGGTATTAGTCCCGCTATGCGGACAGTTCTAGTTATATTTTACTGCAGGTTGGTTTTTTTTACTGGATTATCCTATAGGCTAGTATAGGCTACAGCCTAGGACCCCTCAAGCGTGAGGCCTTAAAAAAATTTACTACAAGCTATGTAATTGTCGCTAAAATATATCATGAGTGAAAAAATATTCAAGACAGGTGCAGGCGAGTTGGGGGGTGGGGGGTGGGGGGGAGGTGCTCCATCCAATTCCTTTATTGTTATTAAAGTGTGTATTATTTCAATTATATTCATGATGAAAACAAGATCACAAAAATTAAATCATGTAGGTAATACATATGAAAAACCAGCAATTGTTTTACTATAATTTTCTTTGTTTTTACAGGACGTCAATTGTTGGAAAGACAAATCCCAATGCCAAAACCCTTCTTACCTATCTGTCACAATAGACCAGTCTTCAAAGAGGTCTTACCAGAGATCAAACCTGAATTAGAGAGGTCACTAAAGGGAAAATGTATGGTAGAAACAGATTTCAACCAAAATGATGGATATGCTATTGATTATAGCATGCATAAGCGTGACGGTAGTCCTACTAGTGATGACAGTGATCACCATGACAACAAGAATAAGTCAGGAAATGAAACACCAACAAAATATGATAGTGGGAAAGAAAATGAACAAATATCACCCATACAGAACAGCCCTACCAGTATATTCCCTGGACAAAATAGGCAAATAGCTCATAGTACACCCAAGAAGAATTCTGGAATAATTGAGAATTTGTTGCTGAAGAAAATGAAAGAAAGTGGTGAAGAAATACCAGACAAAATGTTTCATGGCGGAAGTATGTTTCCCATCAACAATAAACCAGTTATAGACCCAAAACCACAGATAACACCAGCTCATGAAAATAAAATCAAAGTTGAGCAATTTCCTGATAAACAACCTGCCGATCAAATGTCTCAGTTTAATCCATTCATGTATTCAAAATATACACCAAATCCACTGATGGAAAAATTTCCATTTCAGCAATATATGAGTCGAACTGAAGAGTTCAACAAAATGATGGCAGGAAACATGGGGAAGCTGCCTACTTCTGGGCCTCCACTTTATTTCCCAACACCAACACTTCCTGGGATGTACCCCATGCCTGGTATGTTCCCATTTCCACCCTATCCTGGACTAGCGTGGCAGATGTATCCACAGTTTCATCCTGGCCATCCAATGGTAAATCCACAACAGATGTCGCCAACGTTCCGTCCAATGACACAACCGCCTGACCAAGTACTTAACCTAAGCAAACCGAAAGTTGATACTAGAGGTCATAGGTCGTTGCCATATCCATTAAGGAAGCGTGATGGAAAGATGCATTATGAGTGTAATGTCTGTGCAAAATCATTCGGACAGTTGTCAAACCTAAAAGTACATCTACGAACACATACTGGTGAACGCCCCTTTGTCTGTCAGACATGTGGTAAAGGGTTCACTCAGCTTGCTCATTTACAGAAGCATAACTTGGTTCACACAGGAGAAAAGCCTCATGAATGTCAGGTGTGTGGGAAGAGATTTAGCTCAACAAGTAACCTCAAAACTCACATGCGTCTACATAGTGGTGAAAAGCCTTTTCATTGTAAACTCTGTCCTGCTAAATTTACTCAGTTTGTGCATCTCAAGTTGCACAAGAGACTCCATACAAACGAACGTCCATATGAATGTCCTCAGTGTAATCGTAAATATATTAGTGCTAGTGGACTCAAAACTCACTGGAAAACTGGAAATTGTATTCCATCCGGAATGAATATAGACTACAATGCTCTTCTGGAGAACACTCATCAAACTGTTCTAAGCCATGACAGGTTAGAGAATTTAGACGATAGCACTTTGTCTCAGGAAGTACGGGAACAAATTGAACTAAGTATCATGAATAGCACTAACAATCAGAGCAACTCGTTTGATAATCAGAACAGCTCATATGACAATCGGCGAAACTCATTTGACAATCAGAGTAACTTGTACAATCATCAAAACTCATATGATAATGCAAGTCCAAACCATCTCCGTTTAAACAGCTATAACAGCAGTGACAATGTCAGCGAAGACGAAGATGAAATCAAAGATCATGTGACTATGGAGTCTGATCAAGACACAAATGACAATTACACAAAAGCCATTCATTACTTGAGTCCGTCACCGAGAATGAGTCTGTCACCAAGAATGAGTCCATCACCAAGATTGAGTCCGCACACTTCATCTTTATCTCATAGTGTTGAAGCTATTACTGCATCATAATAAGATAATGATAACTGAGACTGTTTTTGTTGTTGCCACTGTAAACAAAGCTTCCAATACCTGATATAGATATGTAGTGCATTTTACTTGTACAAAAATTATTAAGCTTTTTTTACAGGGTATGAACAAAAATTATGCATTTATATTTAGAGTCAATTGAAGTAGAGGGTTGTTAAAAATATTGCATTTAAAATTATCAGTACTTTTAGCCATAATATAATCTTGTTGCCAAAGGAACCAAATGTCTAGTCAGTAGATATCTATATAACATAGCAACATCTTCTCTCATACATGTACTTGGACAAATCATTGCTTTACTCTTGGAAAATTAACAAAAAAATCTTATGATGCATGTTAAAATGCTACATTAAATCAGAATTTTTTTTTTAGGAAATACATTTTCCAAGATTGTATTGTATATTGGCAAATTTTCTCCAGTTTTTATTACTAGTTTGCAGCATTTAAAAAAAAATTGAATTTCAATCAATTGTATTTGGCAACTATTTTTTCTTTCTTTTTTAAAATATTTTTTAATTCTTCATTTTCCCTGTCAATTTTCTTATTGTTCAAAATCCACAGTCCCGAACAAACAGGGTGGTTGAATATTTAGCGTAAAAATTTGAATGAATGAGATATCTATTTATAGTGGAGAGATCACATGATATCATACAATAATGTTGTCATCTTTAACATTCTGATTTTACGTAAACCAAAGATATTTGGTAGCAAACTATTTCTGTTGAAATATATTTTTTCTTGTTATTTATTTGTAAATATATTTTCCTTATAGTGTTTTTTGCATTTTTTTATGTCTGTAATATAATTGAGTGCCATAACACATTTTGTTTGCATTACAGTCATAATTTTGTAGAGGGGCGTGCAGTTTAGATCTTTTTGAAGTCTTTTTCAAGACCCTGCAGCCACTCGCTAAAATAAAAAAAAAAAGATGACATTCTTTCATCTTCATTGTCATTCAATTCAAAATATTAACGATTTTCTTTCTATTTTGTTTCATTTTGAAATATTTGAGAAAAAAGGACCAAATATGATTTTTAAGTCATATTAAAGCATTATTCTTGTCCATAATTAAGGCAGCATTTTGTTGATGTATGTATATTTTTTTTTAATTTATTTTTTTTGAAGTGAACCAATATAATGGTTTTGAATGGGATTAGACTTACGGTCAATAGTTAACCTAACCAAGTTTTAGAGCGTGCCATATCTAACTTTTAGTTTTTTGTCTCTACAGTGAGACCTGTCTGAACTGTATTTACCATCTTCTTTTATTCAGAATGGGACAAGTATCCAGATGGCTTCAGGTTCAGTTAAGATTTTGAGTGTTATTATATTTAATGTAAGGTGAAATTAAATTTGTAATAATTTTAAGATTCAAATATTCAAAAACATTTTATGGTTTTCGTTAAAATTATAATAATTTCAATATTCAAAAATTCTATTACATTGGATGACCTTTAAGGTTAAATTTGTAATAATTTCAAGATTCAAGAATTCATTTTAATTTTATGGTCTTTGCTATTAAATTTGCAGCAAAGATTTTAAGTATTTGTACACATTTAATGTTATGAGAGTTAAATTTGAAGCAAGGATTTCAAGAATTCAGACGTGTTTGGTTTATACATGGTTAGACAAGTTTCACTGTATATTGTGATACAAGCATAATATTTATATTCTTCTGCTATATAACTGTGCATGTGACTAGTAATTTGTAGTAGCTCCAGCTAGCCAACCAAATTCATCATTCAACTTCTAAAAGTCTTATCTTTCATTTATTTGCATTTAAACTTTAAAATTTGATTCTTGTTACAAAATTTACTATTTCATATTGAAGGCTTGTCAACATCAAATGATTTTTTTTACAGATAACATGATTTTTTTCCCCTTTGAAAGTGGTTGAAATAATTATTTACATTTTTTTTTTATTGTTTAAGAGAATTGTTGATTTTTTTTCTAAAATAAGTAATAACTGATTTTTAGTAGAAATCCTAATTTTTCACTAAAAAAAATTAAGTGCAGCAATCTAGTTTTACATTGTTATTTTGATGAGAAATAATATCTAATGTTAAATATGATAGCCATAACATAAAAATTGTCTCCCCATATAATCATAAAATAAGATAGCTTTCTTGTCAAATATAATATCATTAGATTTTTACCTGTAGAAAAAGATGAAAGTCGTAACAGCTTTCTGCAATTATACAGGGGATACAACATATCTTAAATTTCAATTCTTAAAAGTGTTTTAATGCATTTTACCTCAATTCAACAAATTAATATCAGTTACGTTAATTGACATTTTCAATGGTATCTATAATGTGCCTCAATTTTAACAGGTGGTCTGAGTGATTAGGACAAGCTTAATGTTTTTACATAGTGACGTTTCATGTCTCAGGCGTGATTATTCATTTCACTTTGTATATTCCCCAATGAAAGGTTACCCGATGCCGGTATTATAACTAAATGAATGTTTGTAGGAAATTGGTGAGTTTTCTATTATTTTCCATCATCTAGCCTCCATTAGTAAGACAAATACTATTCTATATGCATCACTTCGTGCCACTTGTTAACAACGTCAAAATCAAAAGGCTATTTCATAGAAACCAGCCATTAAAACAGAACTTGTCAAACATACGATTCTTTTTCTAGATATCATCATGTTGAAAAATATTTATTCAATTAAGCCGTTTGTAGTCCTCTATTGTGAAAGTTTACTTTTTTCTGCAAAGCGAACATATTTCAATTTCTGTTGAATAGGATGTCAATATGTGTCAGGTTTTGATTTTGTTTATGTTAGTATTTCCGGTAGCAATATCCGAGGACGGTAATAGGAGTTTTATTGAGACCTATAGTCCGGGAGAAAGGATGCTTAATTGATATGTCATGACTGTGTATTGGTTTAATTTATTGTTGTAAAATGTCATAATTAAAAGGCTTGAAGTTAAATGAATACAATTTCCGTAAGGAATAGAAACTAACAAACATTTATCTTATCAAGGAGATCTGAAGAGTACTACAAATGTACTATCTTTTATTCTAAAGTTTAAAAAGCATAGATAAATAAAGTATTGTCATCCCAGATTTGTAAAAAGGGGAGGTTTAAATTTCAACCAGTGATTTGATGAAAAAATAACTTGAAAGTAAAGTACTTTTATTATTTGTCAAAAAATCAAAGCTAAAGTAGATGTGTTTATCTATGAATTGAAATGAAATTATCTAATTCAAGAGTTACAATAGTTTTTGCTTTTATGACAGACCAAACTGAAATAACACTGGTACTTGCTTTAGTGTTATATGCCCTGGGACCAGTCCATGCCATGCTGGTATCATTTTGTATATTGCATTTGTTATTTGTGCACAAGGACCATGACAACTGTTAATGATAAAAACCTTATATTAAAAGGTTGGTGTTTTTTTGTTACAAAATCAAAATAAAAGCATTATGTCAAAGTATCAATTGTTTTCTCTATATTTCTAACGTCAAACATTCCGACATATTTGGAACTCTAATCGTTTTCACTTGTTCCTATATAAAATTTCCTGGACATATTGCCATATTTCTTTCAAACCTCACAAGACAAACACACAGTACACAAACCGGAAGATATATTTGACTAAAGTGATGGTCAGGATATAAAACAATAATAGTACAATCATAGAGGTATAACATGGAGTAGGGTGTTAGGTATAACATGGAGTAGGGTGTTAGGGTTAGGTTTAACATGGAGTAGGGTGTTAGGGTTAGGTTTATGGTGTTTAATGCCACTTTCAACGATATTAAAGATATATCATGGAGGTCAGTTTTATTGATGGAGGAAACTGGATTACCCGGAGAAAACGACAGACTTTCCGCAAGCACTGACAAACTTTATCACATAATGTTGAATCGAGTACACATCGCTTGAGTGGGGTTCGAACTCACAAAGCTAGTGGTGATAGGCACTGATTGCATAGGTTTTTGTAAATCTAACTACCATATTATCACGACCATGACTGCCTCTAAAACTTGAAGTAAAGTGATGATCTGTATACAAAACAACAATAGTACAAACATGAAGATAAAACCTGGAGTAAAGTGACGATATGTATACAAAACAACAATAGTACAAACATAAAGATAAAAC
>MJUT01021431.1:177227-188042 GCA_002080005.1 Gigantidas platifrons | reverse complement strand
AAGTATGGGACGACAAAGAGTCAAAACTGTAATACACCAACTGAATCATTCACACACCCGTGTGATATCATAAGTATGGGACGACAAAGGGACAAAAACTGTAATAGACCAACTGAATCGTCCATACACACATGTGATATCACAAGTATGGTACGCGAAAGGACCAAAACTGTAATAGACCAACTGGATCATTCACACACCCATGTGATATCATCAGTATGGTACGCGAAAGGACTAAAGCTGTAATAGATCAACTGAATCATTCATACATACATGTAATATCATAAATATGGCACGCCAAAGGATCAAAATTGTGGTAAAACAATCGAATTGTTCACACATGTGATATGCGAATGGAACAAAACTGTGATAAACCAACCTTTTCTGTGATAATCCAGGTTTATCAGGCAAGTATCTATAGGTTTCCATACATAAGCTCGTCTTTCCAATTACAAGGAAGAATTTTGGTTTACAGCTACATATGAAGTTGAAGTTTCTTTGAGGTTTCAGAGTTGAACTATCATTTCTCTGTGCGAAAGTGAATTTGAGTTTACAAATTACATATAAAGCTGTAAGAGGTTTATATGAATCAAGTGATCAGACTCTCTATATCAGCTAATAGACATGAGTCAATAGTAATAGTTTCTGAATCAAAGTATTTCTACTTTGAATGGCCATTATTGAACAAACCTCACAGACAGTTTACTACAATTAGGAATTTAAATTTGTTGAAACTTTTTAATTGTCGCCTATTTTATCAATTTAGCGGATTTCGGCGTTTTATTTCCTGTTGCGACTTATAAAGCGACTAATTCATAGGAAAATCAAATGTAATTATATAGAACTCAAAATCGCCCTTGCATATATATTTCCTTTGTTCTTTGTCACTTTCGCGTGAAGCGCATCGGTGGCGTAATGGTTAGCGTGCTCGCTTCAAGTGTGGTAGATCGTGGGTTCATCGGTGGCGTAATGGTTAGTGTGCTCGCTTCAAGTGTGGTAGATCGTGGGTTCATCGGTGGCGTAATGGTTAGCGTGCTCGCCTCAAGTGTGGTAGATCGTGGGTTCATCGGTGGTGTAATGGTTAGCGTGCTCGCCTCAAGTGTGGTAGATCGTGGGTTCATCGGTGGTGTAATGGTTAGCGTGCTCGCCTTAAGTGTGGTAGATCGTGGGTTCGATCCCCGGTTGGGTAAAAAAAAAGACTATAAAATTGGTATTTGTTGCTTCTCCGCTAAGCACACAGCATTAAGGAGAAAGAGCAAAGACTGGCTGGCTTGGAATCAGAATAACGTGTCCGAGTGGAGCGACATGTCTACCCGCGGACTGTTCTTTCAGTGATCTAGCACTATAAAAATCCAACTCAGCGTGTTCGTCTAGAACAAATCGGACCACATTATCATTTCTTTGAAAATTAATTTGTTCTCGCCATGATATAGCTGAAAATTGCTGAATTGGCGCTAAACAACAATCACTCACTCACTTTCGCGTGACATACTAGTCGATTGGTATCTGTTATCATTATTTTATTTCTATATTATCAATGCTTATGATGACGGTATTTGTAAGATTGCTTCACCCGTTTTGTTTTTGTTTTTTGTTGTTGATAGCTCCGCATCCGGGATGTTAAATTATACACACCAAGTTACATCAAGGCGTCAAAGATGCCCAGATATAGGGTTTATCGGCCGAAGTAAATTGTACCACTCAGCTGCAGGTTAGGGGAAGTTACACACTCATGTAGGGTATGAGATGTTCTCATTGTTGACCCGGCTGTGACTGTGAAACGTAGAACACCAATAAAAGCACTGTTCCTTTACTTTAATCTGTGTCTAAGTGTAATGTTGGATAGTCTCTCATGTTCATTTACATCAATATCTTTTCTTACTAATTACCGGGGTATATACCTATTGTCCGCCATGCTCTCTACAATACCTATATTTATATGATACTAGAAAGAACTTCGTATGCTCTCTACCAGACCTATATTTGTATGCTTATATGATACTAGAAAGAACTTCATATAAGTTGTAAAACTTGTTTTCAATCCAGTTGTATATATTTGACAATAAAATATGTTTAAATCATTAGTACTATTAACAGTCAAATCAGCTGAAAAATATGGATATAAAAAATAATAATAATAATAATAATAATAATAATAATAATAGAAAATGAAATTAACAAAAAGATAGGACGTTAAAACACATTAAACTATAGCAATATATTGAAAGTAAAAGGTCCAAAAAAACTCAAGAAATTTGGCGACAAAAGTGAAGATTATATGTGCGTGATATGAACAATTTAACTTTGTATCTTCGTTATATCATAGGTCTATAATTTTCTATGGGACTCGCCTTGAGATATCCTTGGGTGTAGAAAAGGATTATAAATTTAATACAATACCAAACTTCGACGGGAAAGTTAAGTTGTTCAAAATTCGTTTTCAAATACCATATATTTAAATAATTAGAGAAAGAACATATTATAATTAGTGTTTATTTGGGATGTCTTGTTATTTATTTAAATTTTCAAAGGTTTATTTATATAGAAATTGAGAATTAATTTGCAGTTAAAGACGATAAGATTCTACCCCCTGACAAGGAGGACTCTGATAGAAATCACAATAATCACTATAATGAGTGGTAATCGTTACCTTATTGGTTTTGTCATGTTAAAGAGTCAATGAAGATATTGTTTGGTGTGAAATTCTGATACACAGGAGATATCAATTTGTATAAAGGTCCAGAATGCATACCGATAAAATATTTTTCGTCAATTTCTGACACAGGAAAATTGTACAATGTTCAATAATTCTTTTGATCCCAACAAAAATATATAACATGCACTTATTAGAAATGTCAATGATTGTCACTTAAATATCACCAATATTTTAATTGACTTTATTTTTGAAGGAAAATGGTTTTATTGGAAATGTACATGAATACACATCGTAACATCTTCCTTGTTGCTTTAGACATATTTTTTTTTATGCACACTCATTTAAATAACAGAAATCATTCAAATTCCGGGAGAAGGGGGCATTATTGATTGAATCAAGTGAATGATGTTTGAATAAATCAATCAAAATGGAATTTTATTTTTTTATTTCTGAGGAAATATATCAAACGTTCAATTTCTACATATCAATCTGTCTTGTAACTTATTTTTATATCATAATAATTACATTACTTCCGTTTTTCATTGAAATGTTACAATATGATTGGCTATGAAGTGGTCACATGATTATAAAAGAGATGTTTCACGTCAAACTCAGACCCGAACTTGCACGTGCCTCCATGACGACGTCAGATGTAAACAATCAATGGCGTAGTAATTTCCAACAGCAAATAATCTAACACAAATAAAATTCACAACGAAAAATATATTGAATTTTGGTATGATTTAAATATAATTATAAGAATTGACTGCATTATTTTGAAGTTTCATTGGGGTATGAAAGCGTTGATCGAAGCACATTTTCAACATGAAGCGCTACCTCATTGAAAATGTACTTCGGTCAACGCTTTCATACCCCAATGAAACTTCAAAAGAATGCATTCAATTCTTAATACAAATCATAACATACATCTCAGAAATTTTATTTATTTTGTATTTTACTTGATAGCATTATAATATTTCATGTGAAATGTAACCAAAATATAATGTCCTATATTCCCCGGTATTTTCACTAACGTTAGTGCAATATTTTTTTTCTTCAAATCATGACGTCGACATCGACAGATCAAATGGTGCTCCCATCTTTTACTTTGCAGATCTGCTGCACACCAAACAAAAAAAAAGGTCATTGCACAAATTTCGTTCCCCACAGGCACAGAATATTAATTGCACTTGTTATGTAATATTCTGCTTGTACAGTATTCATGAACATTCGTACAAAAGCCATATTCGGACACTGGTGTGGGGTCGAGGTGTGATTACTTAACGTAAAATTGGGTACGGTGGTGCGCTCATGGGTGCGCTGGCGTATGAAAAACAACCCATCATTTCATATATATTATCTCTGCATGAAAACCATACCAATTCATGTATTCGAAGTAGGAGAACTATGCCCATTCATATATTATTCAGTTATTGGTGATCCATTCATATTATAGACATACATTCAAAATAAACACAAATAGATCAATTTTGTATCTTATCATTTGAAGAAAAGTTTGAAGATATCAATGAGATAATCAGAAATGATAACATATTTATAGAAGAATTTGGCAATAAAGAAGCTGCATGGGCTTGTAAAAATATGACCCATTGATGTATTATAGCTTAAAAATCACCACCGATTGATATATTGAATTCGTAAATTTACCACCCAATCATATATTTGAAAATTGGAAAACTCAATGCATTCCACCAGCACGCATATATTATATACCTGTTACCTGTAACTAGGAAGTGACCTCCAACGACCCGTCATTATTTAAAATGTACTCGTTCCAAAATGCTCATTCGAAACTATACAAGGCATTATTGGGTTTAAATAGGACTGTGGGCTATAATAGTGATATGGTACAAATTCAGAAACAGATAGAATTTACGAAGAAAAAAAAACTAAACCTATCAAGCACTTTAAAGATTTAACAGAATTGTTAATATAAACCATATTGGAAAACAACACATACATTTACAAGTAATAAGCAGTTGTATATAGATATTATACATTTATGCTATTTATTTATTGTATAAATTGTGAAGAAGTTCAAATTGCTAAATTAGTATTGAAAAAAAGGCCAAACTTTTGATACCTTAAAAAATAATTTTGATATTAAATACATGTATTAAGAAATAACTTTTTGCAAGTTTGACTGCACTTCTAATCTTCATTGTGTACTGCATTCCTTATATATATTTAATGAACCATGTTTACTCTACAACATGTTATAATAATTATACCCACCGCAAGCAAAGTTTGGGGGGGGGAGGTATATAGGAATCATCCTGTCCGTCCGTCCGTCTGTCCATCTGTCCGTCCGTCCATGTACCTTGTCAGCGCAACGCCTCCTAAACGACTGATTGGATTTTTATGAAATTTTACACACTTGTAGTACACTACCTGTAGATGTGCAGGAAGGAATATGGTTGCTGTCCAAAATTTAAAAGGGGAGATAATTCAACTTATACTTTCACGAAAAAGGGGGGGGCATGTACCTTGTCAGCGCAACTCCTCCTAAACGGCTGCTTGGATTTTTATGAAACTTTACACACTTGTAGTACACTATCTGCAGATGTGCATGAAGAATATGGTTGCTGTCCAAAATTTAAAAGGGGAGATAATTCAACTTATACTTTCACGAAAAAAGGGGGGGCATGTACTTTGTCAGCGCAACTCCCCCTAAACGGCTTATTGGATTTTTATGAAACTTTACACACTTGTAGTAGACTACCTGCAGATGTGCATGAAGGAATATGGTTGCTGTCCAAAATTTAAAAGGGGAGATACTTCAACTTATACTTTCACGAAAAGGGGGAGGGGGCATGTACCTTGTAAGCGCAACTCCTACTAAACTGCAAGCGGGGGTATCACTCAGTGAGGTCACTCACAGCTCTAGTTATTATTGAATTAATGTACATGTATATCGTTTTGGTGCCTTTTGATTGGACAAGAGCACTGTCACCTGTTTGTTTTTGATTTGTTCATAACTCGATGAACTTTTGCGTTTTTGATCCGTTCATAGCTCGATGAACCTTTTTTTGTATAACCAGCATAAACAATATGGCGACCGACGACGGGAAACTACAATAGTGTCAGATTGAAAGCCATATTTACAACAATACACAAAAATAATTAAAATGCCTACATTGCAAACTTATTTTAGCTAAATTATATCAAAATGGAAGCGTACTCGAAGCCAAATGACGTCTGATCTTTACGTTTGAAAACTGGAAGTCTTCATATGACCTCATGTTGTTAATGTGCAAAAGTCGTTAACGACATTTCGCGGAATTTTAATTTGTGTGATTTTTAGTCCAGGGATATGCAATAATATATTTTTATGTTCAGTATTGCATTGAAGAATTATAAGGATTAAACGCTTCTTTTCAGGAGTTCATGCATGTGTACGCGGTGCCGATGCACTAACAAACGTTACATAAACGTCTTCCAGGCCCCGGCGCCACAAAACTTGAGAATTTGCTTAAGTCTGAGAATATTCTCAAATAAGGAAATACTCAAATTTGATTGGCTGAGAACACAAATTTGGGCAAAAAAAGTTTGCTCAGCAAAGAAAAAGTTTTGTGGCATCGGGGCCAGACGTTCATTCCGTTTGTGAGTGCATCGGCACCATAATGAACATACTTGTGAATATTCGAAACCCACAAATATATTGTTTGTGTACTTATAAGATATTTATGAAATTATTATTTATTTAGAAAGTTATTTAGACAAAGGTCTTAAGAACACATTAACTCAATCATTACCTGGAAGTGAAGTGGTTTTTAGATCATTACAGATAATAACGTGGGATATCATCATCATCAATGAAGCAGGACGCGCGACTGATTTTCCCGCGATAAAATTAGCAAGTGAAAAACTATATCTGTATTATCTATTTTAAAGATGAACTATTGCCGGTGTTTTAACCAACATCCTATAGATATAAATAAGATTAAATGTTTGTCTTTATTATATATATCGATACAAATTTCCCTCACGAAAGCTACATGGTGTCAATTTCCAGATAAACCGCTGCAAAATATCGTCCTTTCCACTCCATTTCGCTTTCATTGTTTTAATGTGTAAGAAAATTCTTTACTTCACCTTCGCTTCAATATCCTTTTTATCTTTTTAAAAAATATGATACATAGTTTTCAGTGAAACAATATTTCTTGTTTTTAACTTTTATCAGATTTCTCCTTCTATGAACACGAAGAAAAGGAAACATCCCTGTTTCAATATTTGAATTCTTATCAGAATCTGTAAAAAATAATATGATACAAAAAAGCTATAAGCCACGCTATAAACACTTAATATTATATTTTTCTCTTGTGTTTGTTTTCTCTTATTGTCTCTAACGTTTACAAAGTACGGGAAACAAAAACACTCACGAGTAGTAATATTGTGTTGTGTGTAAAATTGTTGAAAGGACAAACACCATTAATGATTGTAAACAATAATATTATCTAGACTATAAACATGGTTGAAGAAAAATATTTTAGAAATGAATTATCAATCATCAAAACTAATCGTTCAACTTCTCGGTTATTTGTTTTTAAACATGGATATTGTGCTTCTCCTTCATCTGTCACGTGTCCTGTTTGTGTCACGTGTCCTGGTGCCATCCGTGCCAATATATGTTTTGTCATTTCTGGTATTTTAATAGATTCTTGAGTGGTCTAAGAAATCTCATGTATAACCGTCATTATTCAGATCTCAAACCCGTCTCACAATGAAGTACAATTGACATTAATTGAAATCAGAATATGATATAGATGGTAACTGATACAGAAAACTGATCTGAAAAGCACTTAAAATGATTTTATTTTGTCACCTTTGAGGATATTGAAAATCACAGGTACAAACAGGTGAGCACGTGAGAGTGGAAAAGTCTCCGTGATTTATGAAGATTTAGTTACTTTCAATGTATTTCAAAATGAAATTTGTTTCTCTCGTTATTGGCCCATACTATAACAAAGTGAATAAATGATAATACGGGTTAAATGCAAAACTATATTGTTTAAAATGAGGGCAGGTGAATAATTGTCGTAACTAGATCACCAAAGACAAAGTTAGGTGCCATGTGTGCAGGCGCTCAGTTCCTACGGTGAATAGTTTAATAGTCAAGGTATTAAATGACAGATAACGCTCAATCAGACTGAAAAAGTAATCTCCTCAGATTAGGATTAAAGTGAGAATTTGTTATTTTTCTACCACAAATACATTGATAGCAAAATAAGTGTTAAGTAACTTTTGTTTTAAAGTTTTCATAATCCGAGCATAATGAATGCTTCACGACTCAATAAAACCCATCCACACGCACTGATACAAGTATGCTCAATTTCTTGTGTTCTGAGTATGATTCCAAATGTCTAAAAAAATAAAAACTGTAATAATACCGGTAACAACTTCTATTTTTCTTGTAAAAACAAACAATAAAACATAACCAGATTAAACTTTAAACTCGAAAATTCACACACGTTTACAGAAATTAATGCATACAGAATGTCTCACATCGCACTCTTATAAGACTACACATTTCCCTATACAAGCCTCTTTCCTCCCGTATGTATCCCAAAAGTGGAAATGAAATAAAGAGTTGGTCATTTATAAAATAATTTAGAATGTCCATGCCTTAATTAACAAAATAAGAGATATTTTAAATAAATTTTATAGAACCTAATGTTTAAATAAAAACTTAGATATCCAATTTAGTGCATACGTAGTGCGTACGACACGTTTTTGGTATAATCTTCATTAGGTTCACTCACGTTCAACAAAGCCCTGTGGTGGTGGCCATTTTGAATTTCGATCGGAACAAAAATATAGACTTTGTTTTAAAAACATATATTGAACATCCCTGCATAATATTAATTGTCTTTGTGGTTTCATAGAGAAACATTCAGAACATTTCCCCTCCCCTCATACGATCAGATGTCAAACTAAGCTCTATAATAGTGAGTATCTCGTTATTGGACCTGAAGTGAAACCTGTCTAAACCGAACCTCATATGAACCAACATTGATGTTCGTAATATACAGGTGCTCGGTTTATGCAAATTAAATTAACAATGATTTTCGTCATTGAGACTTTATCTAAAGTTTGATTTATACAAGATTCTGGCTTGTTTCGAGTTCGTTTTAGACAGCTTTCACTGTACTTCCATAAGAATAAAAACAAAAACTTTGTATTTTGTAGAGACCATGTTTTATGTATTAGACACAGTACATTTGAAACAAAAGAAGCGGCACGTTATGGATGTTATGGACTCATTTTTCCGCATGAATACCTATTTAAATTTTAGGTACATTAAAAAATCTAATATAAAGAGTATATAAAAAATAAATGGCTACTTTAAGAAAAAAATATATTGTTAGTAAATGCAGCCATCTTCGATAAAGGGTAGGAACTGCCCGACACCGCTTCGAATCGGACCAATCAAAGACATTTTCCATTCAAATTTTGTCAAGTGGTTCTGAGAAATATGCTTTCAAATGAATTTCAAGAAAATTAGAACCAACAAAGAACCCTTCTAGCTAAGTTTAGTAACCAAGTGGCTTAATGGTTTTCAGAGGAGATGTCGGGTGTAGATATTTCTATTTTTAGTAACAGTGGCCATGTTTGAAGGTGGGTGAACCTGTCGGACAACATTTTGAAATAATACCAACTAATGACCCTTTTGGTCAAGTGGAGATGTTAAAAGCACATTATATGAGGGTTACGGACAGGCGACGGGTGTCAAGTGATGGCAATAGCTAATATGACCCCTTGGGTTAGGTGAGTATAAATGTGACGAGATGGAGGTTACAAACATACTGCTAAAACATACCTATATTTTTGCTTTATTTTTATCTGTCTTTTCTTTTTGAAAAGAACTATCCTAGAAACGCGTTAATATATTTTTCTTTATTTTTGTAAATCTTGGACATAAAAATGTGAAAACGTTAAACCACACGATCGTGAAATTTACAAAAATGGGGAAAAGTACATCTCTACAAGTTGTCTTAATTAATTAATTTCATGCGTTGGCGTTAAACATCAGTCAATCAATCAATGAAACCTGGTCAATATGAATTACTGGCAACATGCACGGTTTCAATTTTTACAATTTTATTTCAATATCTATGTAAAGGAGTGAAATATGAAAAAAGAAGAAAACCTGTTACTTAAAAATCGATGTCGATATTTTCTCAATTATTTTATTTATGAAAAAGTTAAACGATTCGACTGATCGTCAACGTTTATTATGTCAACAGCTGTTTAAAACTCACGCATCAATTTACCTTAAAACGAGTTACATCAATTAGAAATTGTTTTCTCTATAATTTTAATTGTACTTGCAAAATCGAACATTATTGTCGCCATAAGTTAGACGTAAAATGAACAGTCTTTTATATATGTAACTTCATTAGAGATGAATAAACAAAACTATTACTAAAGTATATCGTACACCCAACCACCATGTAATATTGGTTACGATATTAAAGAAATTAGCCATTATTGTCCCGGATTATTTTATTGTTACTGCAGCTGGTAGTTGAGTAGGTAGGCGGGCTATGTTTGAAAATCAAACAAATCACATCTTTAGGATGACAAGATATGGAAAATGTCATTGAGGATTTCGGGACGCAACTGGCGAATTCAGGTTTGGTATCAATTTGTACAAGGGCAATTAGTGGTAATTACAAAACGTTAACTGGTCTGCTATGATCTAAACCGATGAGATACCAGTACAACAGCTACATAATAACTACATAATAACTACACGTGGTTAAAATTGAAATAAGTGGCCTTTGTTGTATAGTGGTGAAAGTTGTTGACTTCTACCTACAAGTCTAACACTACTGGCACGGGTTCTAACCTCGATACTAACCTCCAGTGTTAATGTTTACAAACACATGATACCTATAGTGAGTTAGTGATTGTTGTTAACCACCAAATGAGCAATTATTCAGCTATATCATGGCGAGAACAAGCTACATTCGATGAAATGCTATGATGATGCTGCCGCTTTGTACTACAAATGTACTAGGCCAACACGCCGAGTTTGATTTTTATAGTGCTACATGAAACTCACTGAAACAACAGTTCGCTTGTAGACATAATTGCTCTACTCGGACACATTATCCTGATTACGAGTTACGGCG
>MJUT01021431.1:166361-177207 GCA_002080005.1 Gigantidas platifrons | reverse complement strand
CATTCGACCCTTTTATAATTTGTCTTTATCTACTGAAAGTTTGCTGGTTGTCTTTAACGTTAATTCGTCGGATTCCCTTGGAGGAACTCAAAATGTCTGTGATGATATCACTTTCTGCATATAATATATTTTAAGTTCCTCCAATGCACATCAAGTTCCTCCAAGTCACAATTAGTACATCTAATTCATATCATGTCAATAATGTGCCGTTTTTTCAGGAAAGGAGCAATTCTGTTTATTTTGGAGGGGCGTGATAAAAACTAGGGGTGATTTTTAGTCGATTCAGCTTTTATATGAGAAATCTATCGTTGATTGAATAAAAAATCTCAGAACCCAATGGATGTTTGCGGGAGAAAAGTTCTACTGACGAATTAACGTAAAAGACAACCAGCAAACTTTCAGTAGATAAAGACAAATTATAAAAGGGTCGAATGGCATTCTTTGATTTTTTAGAAATATACTCGACTTACCTTTTTGTATGAACCTGCCTTAGGTCCTCCTCGTCATATCCGGAAGTTCCTCTAAGCAAGTTTTAGTCATATCTGGATATGATTTAGAGCGATTGGGGGCCGTGCTTCCGATCTGGACTGTCGTATGTACAAAATAAGAACAGAGGCGAACATGCACGTCTTTTAGGAATTGATGCATGTCCTAGTTTGAATGACATAATGGAAATAAGGTGCATTTAATGTACCCGAAGCGAGCAGGTGTACAATTTTTAAACTTTCGGAGTTTCTTGCCTTGTGGATAATTAGTACTATATATATAGGATCGACACATGTAATTTGAATTTGAATCTTTGGTGTTTAACGCCACTTTCAGCAATGTCAAAAAATCTATTTATAGTAATGGTGACCTTGACCTTTGACCTAATGACCCCAAAATAAATAGGGTTCTTCTCCTCCCACAGGGGAATCATGTGGCCAAGTTTAGTAAAGATCCAATATACAGAACTATAGTTATCGTGCGGAAACGACCCTGTTGTCAAAAATTATATTTATAGTAACGGTGACCTTGACCTTTGACCTAATGACCCCAAAATAAATAGGGTTCTTCCCCTTCCACAGGGGAATCATGTGACCAAGTTTGGTAGTGATCCGATATACAGAACTAAAGTTATTGTACGGAAACCTGTGTGGACGCCCGCCCGCCGCCCACTGCCCGTCTACCCAATCACATAATACGGCCCATCTCGAGACGGGTGTACAAAAAGGGAATATGGTAATTCCGTGCCACGAGTGCCTGATTGTGTTTGAAATGACAAAATTGTCATAAGCTTTTAATGACACAAAGGTGTGGTCCTTGTGTTTACCATGGGAACTACTGAAGATAATATTGTGTATGATGGTGCCACTGGAACTTGAACCGCCACCCCTTCTCGCCTATTCATATATACAGTTGTTGATGACCCAGTCATATTAGATTAAAATCCAAAATAAATACAAATACAACAAAATATTAAGATATAACACAGTTACAGAAGATTTTTTTTTGTTTGACATGGGTTTGTTGAAATATGACCCATTCATAGCAAAAAATAATTAGTTTTCATTTATGATAAAAGGGCAGTAACTCTGATTCAGATTTAAACACTTTTATTCGCAATATGATGATATAAAACACAGGTAAAGGCATACACTTATGAAGTCGTGTCATAGGCATGTTTTACAATAACTCTATTCGTATTCAATTGAGAGACCAAACATTGTTTGAAAAGGAACACTTCATGGACCACAGGTTCTAGACACTATATATAAAAAAAACGAATCCATATAAGGTCAGTAGAAAGAAAATAGTATCAACAGGAAGAATAGGGGAAAGAGGGGAAGGCGTCAAATGCAAAAATTGTCAGGTGAAAAAAGAGAAGGCTTCAAATGGAAAATTTTGTCTCCCGCACCAATTTTATATATGGAAACACCCTCTGATATACTTGGGACTCGTTTTGAAGACAGAGTCTCCATTAAAACCCTAGTCTCTATTATATATCAAAGAAGGATCACTGTTAATTTTCACAGATTCCATTAACTAGAACTAAAGTTATCGCTTGGAAACGAAACTGTCTACAAATTTACAAACATCACGACTGCTACACCGCCAGCATCATAATGAGTGATTGTAATTTTTCAGCTATATCATTGCAAGAACAATCTACTTTCCATGGTATGATAGTGATGTTAATGGGATTCGTGTTACTCGATATTTAGGTACCCCCTCGCCAACGAAGTTGCGAAGGGATATAGTAACGCTACCGTCCGTCCGTCCTTCCGTAACATCCTTGTGAACACTCTAGAAACAACATCCTTCAATGGATTTTGACCAAACTTGGTACATAATGAGTCCTTATGAGAATCCAGAACCCTGTTGATTTTCAAGGTCATAGGTCAAGGTCACTGGGTCAAATTTTTAGGCGAGGGGATACGCCACGCTTTGCGTTGTCCTTGTTTTATGTGTAATGTTTTGTAGATCGTTGTCTGTCCTTCGATTTACGGCTTCTGATTACTAGTACCCCGTTATATTTGGTATCTTCAAATTCTTCGCTTTGTACAAGACCAACGCGCTGGTGCTTAGTTGGTTTTTGATAGTGCTAGCTCACTGAAAAAAACCCCAGTGGATATACATATCGATCCCCACTGACACATTATTCTGATTCTGAGCCAACCATTCTCACGCTTTTCTCCTTAACGCTGTGTACTTAGAGGAGAAGCAGCCAATACCAATTTATGGTATTGGTTTGATCCGACCGGGGCTGGAAACCCACGATCTAAACAGTATCATACCTAAAAATCGTTTTCTTTCTCGTTGGTATTTCTAAATTCAAACTAAAAATAATTGTGATACATTGTACTTTTATTACAATTAACAACTTAAAAAACTAAATAACTTGCAACATTGAAATTTTTTTTTTTATTAAAGTTAAATCATTATGCATAAAATAATAAAATAACAATAAGGTTTATGCGCAACAAGTTAAATTGTCCACTTAATCCATTTCTTCCACAGTTGGTTCACCTGTACTATTATGACTGTTCTTGTTATTATTACTGTTTGTACCTCCGTGAAGTTTTGTCATCACAGGGGTACATGTTGTTTGTAGTTCTTTCATTTTATCGTCGTATTCTTCTTTATCAGCCAAAGAATTATTATCAAGCCATTTTAACGATTCGTCACATGCTTTTAAAACATTGTCTTTGTCATCATTGGACAATTTGTCGCCAGAGTCGCCAACAGCTTGTTTTATACTGAATATATAATTTTCTAACTGGTTCCGTGCTACGATACGTTCTTTTTGTTTCTCGTCTTCTTCTTTATATTTTTCGGCTTCGGAGACCATTCTGTCTATATCATCTTTACTCAGTCGACCTCGGTCATTTGTGATTGTTATTTTCTTAGTGTTTCCCGTACTCTTATCATGTGCTGATACGTTCAAAATTCCGTTAGCATCAATGTCAAATTCCACTTCAATCTGAGGTACTCCACGAGGGGCTGGAGGTATTCCAGTTAAATCGAAACGTCCCAGATTATTATTATCTTTGGTCATCACACGCTCCCCCTCGAAAACCTGTATATTGACTGCCGGCTGATTGTCTGAATATGTTGTGAATGTTTGTGAAGCTTTAGTTGGTATTTTAGAATTCCTCTCAATAAGTTTGGTCATAACACCTCCGGCAGTTTCTATTCCGAGTGACAACGGAGCGACATCAACTAAAAGTACATCTTTAATTGTGTCACTAGAGTCGCCAGATAAAATAGCAGCCTGAACAGCAGCACCATATGCCACAGCTTCATCAGGATTTACTGATTTATTTAAGTCTTTTCCATTCATAAATTCTGTCAACATTTTCTGTATTTTTGGTATCCTTGTGGAGCCTCCTACCAGAACGACCTCATTAATACTACGTTTATCCATTTTAGCATCACGTAAGGCCTTTTCTACTGGTTCTAATGTTGCTCTAAACAAGTCACCACACATTTCTTCAAATCTTGCTCTTGTTATTTTTGTATAGAAATCTGTTCCCTCGAACAATGAGTCTATTTCTACACTCGCCTCTGAACTACTTGATAATGTTCTTTTTGCTCTTTCACAAGCCGTTCGCAGTCTCCTGATTGCTCGATTATTCTTCGAAATGTCTTTTCCATGTTTTCTTTTAAATTCATTAATGAAATGATTTACCATTCGATTGTCAAAATCTTCACCGCCAAGATGAGTATCCCCAGCAGTTGATCTTACTTCAAATAAAGAACCCTCATCAATGGAAAGAATTGAGACGTCAAATGTACCACCTCCCAGGTCAAAAATGAGAACGTTCCTCTCACCTGAGCAATTCTTGTCTAGCCCGTATGCCAAGGCTGCAGCTGTTGGTTCATTTATAATTCTCAGTACATTAAGTCCAGCTATTATACCGGCATCTTTTGTAGCAAGTCGCTGGGCGTCATTGAAGTAGGCGGGGACTGTAATGACGGCGTCTGTCACTTTTTGTCCAAGATATGCTTCCGCAGTTTCCTTCATTTTAACTAAAACCATAGAACTGATTTCTTCTGGAGTAAATGTTTTTCTTTCACCTTTGTATTCAGCTTGTAATTTCGGTTTACCCCCAAGATTAACTACTGTAAAAGGCCAATGCTTCATATCAGATTGTACAGTTTGATCACTATAATTTCTCCCAATTAGTCTTTTAGCGTCAAAGATACTATTCTGTGGATTCATGGCAACTTGATTTTTTGCGGCATCACCAACAAGTCTCTCGGTGTCAGTAAAGGCAACATAACTGGGTGTTGTTCTGTTACCTTGATCATTTGCAATAATGTCCACTTTTCCATGCTGGAAAACTCCGACACAGGAATACGTCGTTCCAAGATCTATTCCAATTGCTGGTGTCTTTCTTGTCATATTGAATCACGTCGGTTAGTACTGCTTCACGTAAATAAATAATAATAAATACTAATTTTCTCACAATCGTGTAATAATAATTACTTGCTAAATTTTCCTGTAGACTTTCTCACTTCAAATAATTTACTGATCCATCGTAAAACGGAGCCGTGTTTATATACTAATTGGTATTCATTTCTGGAAAATGAAAGTAAGATCGAGAATGTTCTTGTTTGTTTATACATATGAAATGTTCTATTTTTAATTTTTAACTTTCGGACGGTATCGGGATTGGTCACTTCTCTTCGCAGAAAAATGAATATTCATGTTTGTTTACTCATCCGCAATGTTCTATTTTTAAATCTTAATTTTCGAGTGTTTTCGGGATTTGTCCTTACTAGAAAATGGTTTATTTATAGAAGTACAACAAAAGATAATATTGCATACGATGACTTGAATTCTAGAACTTCTGAGCCTTCTCTAGATTTCTCATGTAAAACATAGCGGTTAGAAATTTAAGGGGAGATCTTTTAATTTTAGAAAATATAATGAATGAGTTGGAAAGTACCCCCCCATTTTTTTCATTTTTTTTTGTAGTCTAGTTATTGGTTGAACTATTACCGTACTTTGACGACATTTGACGAACATATAACGTATTTTAAGTGAAATTGTACTATTGATAAAAGGGGGATGATATTTCTAGATCGTTTGATTTCCATACTAGAATTATTTTATATAGCCAAATACCACAGGCGCTCGTGGCATGGAATTAACATCCTTTTTTTTTTTTTTATAAACTTTCTGTTTACATGTTTATTTTCATTAAAACATATTTCTGAATTATTTCCCCCTCCTTTTTTCTTAACTTGCTCGTTTCCATATTCATACAATCTGATGTTAACAGCAACTTACATATGTCGACCCTATTATATATACTAATCAGGGGAGGATCCAGAGGGTCTCGCACCCGGCGCGCGCCCCTCCCCTTAAAATTGGAAAAAATATGATTTTTTTGCATAAAATCGTGATTTTTCACACGAAATACCCCAAAAAAATTTCGCGTCCCCCTCCGCTCGGCGCGATTTTTTTTAAGTGCGCGGCCCCCCCTCCTAACTTGAAATCCTGGATCCACCCCTGCTAATTATAATTAGTGTATAGGGCCGACACATGTAATTTGCTGTTAGTATCAGATTGTATGAATATACTAATAATAATTAGTATGACTTGATTTTTGGTGTTTAACACCACTTTCAGCAATATTTCAGCTATATAATAATTAGTATATATAGGGTCAACACATGTAAGTTGCCACGAGCGCCTGTGAGAAATACATGTACAACAAACACACATTATTGTTAACACGTGCGCGATCATCACTAATTTATAGATCATAATTAATATGATGATGTGAATTCTAGAACTTCTCTAGATCTCCAATGTAAAAAAAGCGGTTACCAGATTAAGAGCGACATTCCTATATGTACAATATGTACATAACAACTCTAAAAAGGCAAGGACGAGGCAGGCTAACAGGCACTTGAGGGAAAAGACCCTACTGATTAATGTATTTTTAGTGACATTTGACGACTGATAACTTATTTTTAAGTGAAATTGTCACAAGGGTTCTCATGAATTTATTTAAGTATAATGTCGTTGATTTTGGTGAATTTTTTGCCCAGACATTTTTTACAAGGAGAACATAAAAACTTAAAATTAATTATCAAGTTTTAAGTAAAAAGTCCATCCATTCTCTTTTATTTCAATGAAAACACATCTCGAACATAAATTCCTGTCTGTACGACAAAAATGGCTGTCGATGAGGTCATACGAGAATTTTACCTGATTCTGCTAGAAAAAGAAACAGGAAAGAAGTTTTGGCCAATTATAATAAAACAAGAATTAACATATGCCACCAACATGACAGTTGGATGGAATTGAAGGAAAAATTTCAAAATTTTCATAAAATTTCAAAACTTTAACATTTCATAAGATTTCAATTTTTTTTTTAAAAAATTCAAAATTTTCATAAAATTTTCCAAAAAAATTCAAAATTTTCATAAAATTTCAAAAAATGATAAAACAATTATAGCATATCATTTCGGTCAACACTTGAATTTACAGACCTCGGTCCATATATATTTATAGGTCTCAAGCACTATTTCATCAGTCTTGCTACATGGACTTGCTTTTTTCTTAAATTTGAAAAAGGAGCCGTCATGGTCGTGATCGTATGGTAGTTGGATTTATTACCACCTATGCAATCAGTACCTGTCACCACCAACGTTGTGAGTTCAAATCCCACTCAGGTGAGATGTACTCTATACAACAAAATGTTATAAAGTTTGTCAGTAAATTGCGACAGGTCGGTGGTTTTCTCCGGGTACTCCAGTTTCCTTTCACCAATAAACCTGACTGTAACAATGTTACTGAAATTTTGCTGAAAGTGGCGTTAAACACCATTACCCTTACCCTTAAAATAGAAATAAAGAAAAAGAACATTATATGACGGTTTGAAACAATTTTATGAAATATATAAATAAAAAGACATAAAACAATAAAGTCATGGAAGAAAACAAGCTATGACAGACGACATTATCTATATTTTACTAGTGGAGCAGCTGACTTCACCTCCTGTTTTAGTAGGGTTCGTATTATTCGATCTTTTGTTGTATTGTGAAGGTTTTATAGATCGTTGTTTGTCCTTATGTACTTTTTCTGTTGGTCATTGTGTTGTCTGTCATTCTTCGATTTACGGCTTCTGATTACCACGTGGTATCTTTAAACTCTTTTTATATGAATTAATTTCTTTTAACATTATACAATGATATCTCCTGTGATATTTGTAAATACAAAAATGTACATGTACATCATTTATCATTTTAAGAAAATATGGCATATACTGTTTGACAAACATATAAACATAACTTCATGGTCAAGTAAAACAATGATTAATACTAAACACAACATTTGGATTATTCTGACTAAGAAACAACATGAAAACAAAAAGCAGCAGTACAAAAAATACATGTAGCATTCTGATAAGGCCGCATGCATCTACGTAGAGCTGAAAGCAACCGCCATATTGTATACATTTTAAATCTAAGCAATAAGAATATACCATCCATTCAGCAGTACGAAGGAATATAGACTCACTAATCTCATGTTCTGTAATGGAAGCTGTGTCTAGCGCCATGTGCTGTTTAATTTTAGAATTTGTGTGATATTTTCTTCAGTTGATTGTGACTTAATTTTTTATGAAGCGTCGTCCTGTACCACTTTCAAGTACAATCGACACACATCGGGTGAATCCGCTACTCTACGTCAATCCCAAGCAATAGATGGAGGTATGAAATCAGCCGAAGATGCCACGAGAATGTCCGTAATTCTATTTCTAGTGTTTCAGATGTGTTGTTATACCAAATGATGAGAGGGTATTTCCATATGATAAAATGTTTGTATGACAAGATGTATTGTAAATATATGGAATTCACATTTCTTTATTTTTCTTAGAAAAATGAACTGTTTGCAACTTAACTACAAATAAATATATTTAGTTTCTTTTTTGTTTGGTTTTGATGGTGTTTAACGCCACTTTCAACAATATTTCAGCTACATAGTGGCGGACAGTTTTATTGGTGGAGGAAACCGTAGGACCCGAGAAAACCACCGATTTGTAACAAGTCACTGACAAACTTTATTTTATCACATAATGTTGTATACCTCGCCCTGATTGAGCTTCGAACTTACTACAGGTACTGATTGCATAGGTAGTTGTAAATCCAACTACCAATCGATCACGACCACGACGGCCCAAAATATATTTGGAAATGTTGATTATTGTCTTCATTAAGGAACCAAGCAGGAGTGTTGGTTGTCTTAAACCGAGGTTTAACTAAAGGCTACACCAATCACTGTTTGATGGCTATCACATTCTGGTCCATTCCGCATTCATGACTTGTCAGAGGGTGTGTTCCAATAGTAACTAATCGTTAGAGAAAACCGAAGGGACAATCAAGAATGGATAATCCAGAGACACTGGCAACACTGGGTCCACATGACACAGGACGAAGAAAAAAACGAGTGGATAATTCTTCATATCAAGTCCTGCGTATCATCATCTGGGTGCCTTTCAAGGAATAGCTAAAACCTTTCCAACCATGCCAAATCAATCCCTTCCCTGGGGACAAGCCACGCCCTCCTCGTTTGTATTCTCCATTCAAATCACTGTATCCACAACTGATAGGAAACCACCAAACGCCCACGTAATGCTTTTTTGACGAACAACTCTCTCCAGGTTCGCGGCCATCATTATTGTTGTCACTAGTACTAAACTGCTGTTCCTTATTGAATTTCATACTATCACCTGAAAGGACAAAACATATACATAAAAACAAACACTTTACACAAAAATGAAACGAAAACCGAAAATGGATACACTATAAAAATACCACACCATCAGAACAGTTCCAGAATCATATCCCAGATACCCCATAATACACATTGGCGAGGCTAAGGTAGTGTTATTGGTCCACGTGCTACGATGCGGTCACTGCAAATGTTTTCCGCATCTGAGTAAATTACTAGCGTTACAAATAACAGGAAGATGAACGCTATTGTAACGTCATATCTTGAACAGGAAGATAAACGATATTGTAACGTCATCATCTTGAACAGGAAGATGAACGCTATTGTAAGGTCATCATCTTGAACAGGAAGATGAACGATATTGTAAGGTCATCATCTTGAACAGGAAGATGAACGCTATTGTAAGGTCATCATCTTGAACAGGAAGATGAACGCTATTGTAAGGTTATCATCTTGAACAGGAAGATGAACGATATTGTAAGGTCATCATCTTGAACAGGAAGATGAACGCTATTGTAAGGTTATCATCTTGAACAGGAAGATGAACGATATTGTAAGGTCATCATCTTGAACGAACTTCATACATAATATATTCGTTTTTGTCACCATATATTTCCCATACCTATTTATACAGCACCGAGGGGGGAAATCACTCTGTGTTACTATGCAATGTAATAAATTAGTAATTGGCATACTACTTTAATTTTGTTAAGCTATAATAGTACATTAAAGAAAATGAATAAAAAATCTGTCTTTTAATGGGTACCTCGAAATGAAGATAAGAGAAGTCAAAAGAAGGAAATTGAAGGAAAGAGACGTCAATAAGCATATTTTTTGCATTATATGCGTTTAAATGCTTATATACTGTAATAGCATGTTGGTTTTAATGTATGTTATCTTCCAAAAACGTTTTATGTGACTTTGTGAAGAGTTATGGATGAAATACGTTAGATAGGTAAACTGCTAAAAAGCTCGAAATGAAGACAAGAGATGACATGGACGTGTACTATATTTAGATTCTTGAATTATTTTAAAGTTCAAGATTAAGTTAAAACCATGGATAAACTGTAAATTAAATTAAAACAAAGTGACAGACTGTGTTGAACTTTGAATTATAAAGTTCAGTATTAAGTTAAAAACCATGGGTAAACTTTATAAAAACAAAGAGACGGACTGTGTTGGACTTTGAACTGTTCAAGATTAAGTTAAAATAATATCTGACCAAATCATGATATTTTCTGTCTTTTATTAGATGGTATGGTTGTTGTTTTTGCATTGACAACCCTTTTCCGATGACCTGGCTTGTTAGCAACTCGGCCTACTGATAACACTGTAAGCAAACCATCCGTCGATGTAATATTATAGAACTTGGCCTTTTGAAGTTGAGTAATTTTTGATATCGTCTTTCCCTCTGGTCGGTGGAAAGCTGGGACCATGTCTCGTATGATACACTCAACGTTTGGGACGAACTACTCAGTTGGTACTTTTTCCGCGCCCAAATATACAGCTTCTTAACTCACTGGTCTGATCCTGTTCTAGTCCGTATACTTTATCAATAAGTGTTGGCATTGGCCACACAGTCCATTCGTTGTTTTGTTTAATTGTCCTGTTGTA
>MJUT01021431.1:137684-157558 GCA_002080005.1 Gigantidas platifrons | reverse complement strand
TCGATCAACACGAACCACACTAAACAACATGAGTGAACTCAAGTGCTCCGGACGAGTTAGTAAATGTCGATCAACACGAACCACACTAAACACCATGAGTGAACTCAAGTGCTCCGGACGAGTTAGTAAATGTCGATCAACACGAACCACACTAAACACCATGAGTGAACTCAAGTGCTCCGGACGAGTTAGCAGTTCCTGTTCCACATGTAGCAATAGAAAAATGTACCTACCGTCCATCCACCGCCATCTGTTGTCATATCACAGTATACTTTAAATCCTGGTTTCCCTGTTGGATATATGTGGTATACCCCATCACCATGGTGATTTGTCTTTAGATCGCTACAACTTCTAGCAGTCAAATCTATAATAAAGCAATGATCGCTTACCTCAGTGCAACGATGATAAGAAAGAACATTGATGTACTGTAGAGAAATCAAATAACAGATTTAATACCGCCACGTGTTTGCTGTCTGGTTCAAATTAGAACCTATTATTTCCTCATCTTTTCTCGCTTTCTAGTATATGTTTACAAACTGGATGCTTGCCAATTCGTTGTTCTTGTCGGTTACATTGTCAACTACTAGTGTCAATGTATAATATATCATATTCTTTTCATGTTTTAATAAAGACATGATATAGATTTCACAAACATCAAAGATAGTCATATTATTTCAGTTCATATGTTGGACATCTGAAGCTTTTGAAGATACAAAAGGGGTAATCAGAATACGTATATCGACGACAGACAAACAGACAGACAGACAACACAATAGAAAAACTACAAAAGGACACAACGATATACACAATGTACATATTAAACTAAAATTAAGATCGAGTAATACGACCCTCACTAAAAAAACCGGGGATGAATACCATACTTTAGACAGCACCAAAACGGACAAAGATTATAGCGAAACTTATTTAGGTTATCAATTCTAGATAAAAAACAAATTAATCTGATGTAGTGCCCACGATGCGTTTCAGTAATAACTTTCATTAGGTACGTTCATGGTTAAAAGAATGGGAAGACAAATAATTTTAAACTTTTTTAGCATCAACAAAAAAAAAAGAAAAAAAAGAAAAAAAGAGCTTAAACAGGATAGCCAAAATCAGCTAAGGTCACCTGTGTTTGATGGAGGAGGACCTTTGTTTTAATAATAACATATTACATTATTTAGGAACTGTATATTTCAATAATAACTAAATTTAATAAATAGTGAGGGGGTGGTAATAGTTTTATATTAATTTCTATAGATTTCGGATATATCATCAATTTATTTGATGTCGTCATTCATGACTTGATTATTGATAAAGATACACTTACCTGAAGTTTCTTCTTTCTTCCTGTCAGATGTACTCTCTTGTTTGGTGCAACATGCTGTATGTTCAACTGTTATGTTGTCACTGAGGACTAAGTATATGAAATATAAAAGTTAACACACGACTGATTGATTGATTGATTGATTGTTATTTAACGTTAAGTCAGTTGTAGTTCAGTTATATCCATGACGAGAACAGGTTTACAAAAATGCATCATGCAGCTAAGGCACCAAAAAGAGTTGGCGGATTTTAGAAAATGTTATCCCTCGCCTCCAGCTCGGGATAAAATACTAATATCCGCCAACCGATGTTAAAACTCAAAATACATTCTGGCTTCCATGATTTATTTCTTAAATAATACACTGTCGAAAAACAGCCAAACCAAGAAATGTTTGAACAGACAATTTATGACTTATTACGAAATAATCGACAAAAACTGTTAATTAAAACTATCATTATAGAACGTGTCTACGTAAGAGTTGGCAACCTGCATATAATATGAAACAATTTTCAATGCTTAGTTTTTTCTGATTATGAAATATCGGTAACTTTGGCATGTAGGTACAAATCCCGTTTTAAGCGCACCCCATTTGAATACAACTGGAAAACGCCACCACCTTACTTGATCAAGAACACTTACATAGAAAAGACGCAAGGTGAATACCGAGTTAAAACGGACATATTCTGAAGCACAAGCTGAAAATAAAGGTCGTATAATTATTTAACTTATTTATTCAGAAGAAGAGCTCCCTTTATGCTAGGAATGCAAGTAAGTACCGCTAAATCCGTACGACTGTATTGGGGAGATCCGTACGACTGTATTGGGGAGATCCGTACGACTGTATTGGGGAGATCAGATATGGATTTGGAAGTAAACTGAAGACAAAATATTTTGGGAAATAGCTTTATTTGTTACCAAAGCTATGTCAAAGGTCATGTACGACATGGTAGCTGGTTGGGTATTTATCTGAACCATATTGCAATCACGTTGATCAGAGGTGGCGTTGTGGAGTACAGAGTGTTTTTTTTAATGGAAAGCTTGTGAGAAATAAAAAACAATAACACAATACAGAGGCGGATTTAGAGGGGGGGCGTGCGGGGCGTGCGCCCCCCTAAAATTCGCAAAGCATATGTTATACAACGTTAATTAAGCAGTTCAACAAACAACTTTTTGTAACTTCAAGATAAAAAACATGAGTTATTTTGACCGCAATGAATCCCTATTATTACTGTGGCAGCAATCTTATCTGAAACTGTTCAAAAGTCAAAATGAATAGTAATGATATTAGGAGTAAATTTGGGATATCATTCTAAAAAGCTCTACCCATTGATAAATGGTCAGTATACTGTCCGTTCGGAGGAAGCTTTTCGTTTCGCCGTTGATTCATTCATTGAAAACGTATGATTCGTTCTTGTTTATAGACAAACAAAGGTGAATATGTTAATATTAATGCTGCATGAAACGATTCTGATCATCTAATTTAGTTACGTTAGCTAATCAGAAATCAACAACAAGTTCATGTATTGACAATTTCCGCTTTTGTTTGTCTATAAACAAGAGCGGTCGAATCACACGTTTTCAATGAATGAATCAAACGACGAAAAGAACAGTTCCATCTGGACGGGCAGTACTAACTAGAACCATCCGAAAGTACAGAACAATTAGTGAAATGAGGAATGCTTTAAAACTAAACCAATAGTTCGTTGAAGGGTTAAAATATCGTGATCGATCAGTCATGAGTTGAACAATTCGCATCACGGTTGTTCAAAAAAAGTTTTACTTTAGGTTCTTATAATCTGACAAAAACATATTGTTAACAATTATCCGACAAAATTAAGACTCAAAGTCAAGTTTTTTTGGTCTGATAAAAATGGTGTGGTTGATTCAAAATTGTCGTTCAAATAAATGTTTAATTCCTTAAACCCCAGAGCTTCTGTCTTACCAGGGCTCTGCCCTGAACCCACTGGGGACCTTCACCGGTCCCCAGAACCATCGCCTACTCACGCCCCCTAACCACAAATCCTGGATCCGCCCCTGAATAAGTCGTAAGAAATCAGAAAAAAACAATGTATTTAAATATAACGTGAGGTTCAATATATTATTTTTTTTATCATACCTTGTTATTAAGGTATTCGTGTCTATTATCATACATTTTAAGTGCATATGCAAAATATTTCTCGAGCGCACCAAAGGCGCCAGCAGTGGTTTCATATCGTCAAGTAAAATTTTACAATAATATGTAGGTAATGTAAACCAAAAACCAATTCCAGTGTGACAGAAGATGTGATGTTAGAACCCTGGATGGAACCAGTATAGAAACCCGTAAAAATCATGTTTGAATATTGAAAATATTGTAAGTTTCTAGTTTGTTTACATTTGACTTCGCCACGAAACAACCCCCCTACTCGATTGTGATATCAGCTGATGATTATGTTTAACAGTGAAACGTATTTATCTTATCATCTCAACATTATATTTGCCCAAACAAAACCAGATGAAATATATAGTGTAAAAAAATTGTATAAAATTTGCTAACAATTATAGCTGAAGTTGGTTGAAACTTGATATTGAACAGCTGATGAACGGGGCCGACTCGAATTGTTTTACTACTCCATGTGACAATAGAAAGCGAAGACGCTATTCGTCGGAACCTTCTCCACATTCACAAATAAACTTTCAAGAAGAGAAGAAAGCCAAAAACACTTAACGATTCTACTTCTGAATGTGAGCCTGATATCGAAAATAAAACTATTGACACCCACAACATAAATAAATCAATTAACTCAAGTATGTCTCAAACAGAAGGTGTAGCCGAGACCGAGGCACTTACCAAAGTCTCAATTACGAAAGATGATATTTTGCTAATAGCCAAAACTGTAAAAGAGCTTCTACAAACCGACATTGAAGCTATAGTCGACAAAAAGGTAGCCGAAAAACAACAACCTCTCACTGATCAAATCCGAGAGCTTATTATTAAAAACAACGAACTTGAAGAAAAATGTAAGTTATTAGAGGAAATTCACACCCTAAAATCTAACAATTGTGAACTGGATAAAAAATGTCAAAAGTTAAATGACAAGTGTGACGACTTAGAGCAACACAGCAGGAAAAGTCTACTTCGTTTTAGTGGCGTTGAGGCATCTGCGGGAGAAAATACTACTCAGAAGGTTGTAGATATCGTCAAAAAGATTGGGGTAGATATAAACTATTCTGACATCGAAGTAAGCCATCGAACAGGCAAACCAGTTTCTGGACGACCTCGATCTATTATTGCGAGAATCCGTAATTATGAACTGAAAAAACATATATTATCAGCCGCCAAAAATATCCCTGCTACAGAAGGTTTGGGTCATATATCTATAAACCAAGACCTAACTAAAGCTAGAGACTTGGTAGCTTATACCGCGCGGAAATTCGTGCGTTTGAAACACCTTAGAGCTACATGGGTGATCGACGGCAAGATTTATACCATCGCCAATGACGGAAAAACATATGTATTCCGAAAACTTGACCTAATTCGTACGATTGAAAGAGTGAACAGGGGACCACATAATTCAAGGAATAGTAATGCTACCAACCTTCACCTCGACACGGACCGCGAAACCACGATGGATACCGCCCACGATGATGGAGCTGGAGAAAATGTACATTCAGATAACTGGCATTAATAACTTGAAGATCCTGTTGTGAATAAGTTATTATATTGTATTGTATCTGCAGTGAAATAGTTTCCAAAGAAAAGCAGTTTATGCGACTTTTTCGAAAAGAACCATTTTTTTGTTATTATTTTTTTTGTTTTGTTATTTTAGTTACCTGGACGGATAGATCGGTGTTATTTGTTTCTTTTGGATATTACTTCGCAGGAAAATATTTAGGCATGCAATAAATTCGCTGATTATTAATATGTATTATTTTCCTCCCCATACTACTCAAAACCCAGAACTTTCGATTTCTGCATTGGATTTTTATATACCATGTTTAATAGGCTATTCTGTCAAAACGGAAAATTCCTAAATGATTACATTCCTTTATACATATTTTTGTTTTTTGTTTATTTACTTTATTATGTTGTTTATCTGACTTACAAAATGTAAATTTGACTTTTAAAATGTTAGATCTGCCATTGTTTGACTGTCGAGAGTTTGAGAAATGTATTTATATGATGTCCAACGGGCCTGGTTTATTACATCTACTCAGTAGTAATAACAAGTTGATATGTGTGTTTATATAGTTAATTACCGGTTGCGCGTTGGACTGAATCATGCGCGGTCTGCTCGATTACCACCTGGCAAACGTTTGTCAACAGAATCTCTATTATTTTACTTACTTTACATAAATTATAAATGTATTGGTGTTGCGCTATACATTATGTGTATATGTATATTTAGAGTCGAGCCACACGTTGTTATAAATTTGTCGAATCATACCAGTATATTATTTTACAACAAAAGTTGTGTTAAAAACAACCATTTTCAATGTACTAGCGTCGTGATGAATTGTGCCAGACTTTTGTCAACTGCTTTTGTTTTGTGGTTACTACTAACCGTAGCCGGCGATATTGAACAAAATCCTGGTCCTAGTTCCACCTCTGACTCCTCAACTAGCGGTTTATCCAGTGTTCCTTCTAATGATTATAGCGATGTATTTGTTAATTTGAACAATCTCGTCACATTTACGTGTTTAAATACACAAAGTTTAATATCCAAACGCGATATTATAGAATCCGAATTTAATGACAGAGATGTTTTACTATTTAAAATACAGAGACATGGTTCAATCCACAAACATCTGATGATGACATAGAATTACAAAATTACTCTTTACCATATCGAAACGACCGGATAGGAGGAGGGGGTAGCCATTTATGTGAAAAAAAATATGTACAGTAGTGAAATGACTGAACTTAAAATGAATGGCATAGAAAGTGTTTGGGTTAAAGTACATGCTAAAGGTGTAAATATCCTATTTGGTGTATTTTATAGACCTCCTGATTCTGAAAATCACATTTGGGACCATATTAATTACTCAATTGACATGGCTATCAGCAAAAATATTGATAATGTTGTTATTTGTGGTGACCTGAACGAAGATCAGCTCAACCCAAGGAAGATAAAAATAAGAGATATATGCCTACAAAACAGCCTTACACAAATTATTACAGAGCCTACATATTTTCATGAAAATTCTGCATCTCTTTTAGATCTAATCATAGTTAATGATTCAAATATGACTGCCTATTATGAAGTGGGGGAAAATATCTTGGGAAATTCTGTACGTTATCACTGTCCAGTTAGTGGTATCATTAACATTGAAAAAAGTCACAAAAAATCAATGAAAAGAAAAATATGGCAGTACCATAGAGGTAATTTTGACTATTTTAATGGTGAACTTAATAATACTGATTGGGATGGTCTCATTGATGATACAGACTTAGATTCTGCAGTTAATAACGTAATTAATAAACCCGACACTATACTCGTAAAACAGTTAGATAACTTGTCATCATATATAGACATAGTCCGTACACTTCTTCATAAATACATATACATAATCCTATTAGTGAATATATACTGAACTTTGTAAGTTCTCAATTATCATGCATAGTAATTAAATTTTTGAAACCGTTATGGATGTGTTTAAAAATACAAACACACATGTGGTACAATAACTGGGTAGTGAATCACGTGTTTCATGTAGTATTAATAACGGTACACTATCCAAATGAGGTCATTTGTACTTTTAGATTTGTTTATATTGTAATGATTTCAAGTAAAGAAATTGTAAATAAATGTGGTACTATGATTGTTAAAGAATATGGAATGTATTTTATAGTATTTTTATGTGTGAAAATTTCTATATACTCAATACTTAAATACTTATGACATCAAAAAATACAATTAATTTATGTAGTCTCAATGTAAACGGTATAAATTTAAAAGAAAAGAGAAATAGGATTATAGAATGGATTAAAGCGCAAAAAAGTTTAATAACATTTTTTACAAGAAACTCATTTTGATGTAAATATAGAAAATGATCTCAATCACAAGTCAGATTATGATGTATTTTGTAGTCACGGGACAACAGCAAGTAGGGGGGTTGCAATTTTTATGAAAAAATCGCTCCATTATGAATTGATTAATAAATACAATGACACCGATGGAAGGTTAATACTAATTAATGTAGAGATAAACAATACAATCTTTACTCTGGTTTGTATTTATGCACCAAATTGTAGAAGTTCGAGAAATTCTTTCTTTAAAAAGGTAAGTGATAAAATTCAAGAGCATGGTATCGGTATTTCAATAGTCGGGGGAGATTTTAATGAAACATTAAAAGTAATAGATAGAAAAACTTCACGTTCAAATCAAAACAATCAGCCGGTAAGTAGTTTTAAGAATTTAATTAAATCAAACAAACTGTTAGACATCTGGCGATATTTAAATGGAAATATACACAATATACATGGAGAAGAAAAGATAGGTCACAAGCTAGCAGAATAGATTTAAGTTTAATAGGTACAGATTTTGTAAACTTAATAGAATTTTGTAAAATTAAACCAGCTGTTATACAGTCGACAGATCATCAAAGTGTATTTTTGAAATTTAATCCAGGATTAACTGAACAAGGTAATGGATATTGGAAAATAAACAATTCAATTTTAAAAGAAGAAGAATATAAAAAAGTAATCAATAACCTTATCGATAGGTATTTAAATACAAAGAAAACAATTGATATTAGATTATTATGGGATACATTAATAATTGGGATAAGGGAAATAACTTCAGTTTATTGTAAAAATAAAGCTAAATCAACGAGAGAAAATCTTAGAAATCTGGAAAAAGATTTAGAATTTAAAATAAAATTAAAAGATGGTCAGCAATATGATGATGAAAATCTAGATAAAAATATTGATGACTTAGAGCATAAAATAAGCAAAATATACGAAAATAAAGCGAAAGGAGCGCAAATGAGATCTAGGGAAAAATGGGTGGAACTGGGAGAGAAAAACAATTCTTACTTTTTAGGCTTAGAAAAAAAGAGACAAGCTAAAAAATCTATAAATAAATTAAAAAATGAAAATGGAGATATAATATGTGAACAAACAGAACTACTAAAAGAAATAAAAAAATATTATGAACAGTTATATAGTTCAAAAAACCCAAATAAAGAATCTTTAGAAAATTATATATTAAACACTAAGATAGAAAATAAAATATATGAAAATGATAAATTAAGTTGTGATGGAAAGGTAACAGTAGAAGAATGTTCATATGCTATTCATAAAATGAAATTAAATAAATCCCCAGGTTTAGATGGATTGACTGTCGAGTTCTATAGAGTATTCTGGAACAAACTTAAATATATTTTAACTGATGTCCTAAATAAAGGAAATGATGAACAGTGTCTTACTTATTCACAACGTACTAGTATCTTAACTTTGTTGTTTAAAAAGGGGGATCATTTAAATCTAGATAACTATCGCCCTATCTCCCTTTTAAATGTAGATTTAAAAATCTTATCACATGTTCTTGCTCAAAGACTAAAAAACGTATTACCAAAAATTATTAATGAAGATCAAACTGGTTACGTGAAAAACAGATTCATCGGTTTTAACTTGAGACAAATTCAAGATATCATAGACTATGCGGATCTTTATAAAATTGAGGGGGCAATCATATTTATAGATTTTTCAAAAGCTTTCGATTCTTTGGAATGGGATTTTATGTTTGAAACATTGAAACATTTTAGATTTAACGAATCTTTTATCAGTTGGGTTAAGACACTATATAGTGATATACAAACATGTGTAATGAATAATGGTTGGGTGTCTGAACATTTCAAAAACTCTCGTGGAATACGTCAAAGGTGTCCTTTATCAGCGTTGTTATTTATTTTATCTGTCGAAATCATGGCCCTAAATCTGAGAAGTAGCAAAGATATAAAAGGGATAAAAGTCAAATTAGATGAAAAAAACCACAGTATTAAAATTTCACAGCTAGCAGATGATACAACCCTATTTTGCAATAGTAAAGAAGACGTCTTAAAGGCTATGAACGAAATAGAAATATTTGGATCATTTTCAGGTTTATTGTTAAATAGAAACAAAACAGAGGGGGTATGGATTGGTAAGCTAAAAATTTTAAATACAAAATTGCTGAAATCAATTGGACAGACAAGCCGATTAAATCACTAGGAATATATTTTGGTAACAACAATGAAGAATGTCAAAAACTAAATTGGGAAAATAAAATAGAAAAGATGAATAAACTATTTTGTGCATGGGGAAAAGGAAACCTTTCTATATTAGGAAAAATTTTAATCATTAAATCATTAATTTTACCCCTATTCACATTTTTGGCCAGTGTATGTTTAGTACCAGATATATATCTTAAAGAAATAGAAAAGAAATGTTTCAAATTTATATGGAATGGTAAACCAGATAAAGTTAAAAGAAATTTGATTATAAATTCATACGAAAAAGGGGGGTTGCAAATGATTGATATCAAAAGTTATTTCATAGCTCTAAAAGCAACTTAGGTAAGTAGACTGGTAACCGGACATATTTCTAATTGGAAGCTTATACCATTAAAATATTTTAATGCAACTGGTAAAAACTGGTTAGTATTTAGCATGAACCTAGATAGCACAAAATCATTAAATTATTTGAAAAAAATACCAGAATTTTATAGAGAAGTAGTCAAATGTTGGAATTTATGTGGTGGCGGTCAAACAAAATCACCTGTCACATTCACAGATATCAGAAAACAAATTATCTGGGGGAACAAGCACATTACATTTGAAAATAAATCAATTGTTTTTGAAAATTGGATAAAAAGTGATTTAATTTATGTTAATGATATTTTAGACGCTACAAAAACTTTATCAAGCAAATTCATTCTGGAAAAGTTTTAAGTTTAAATCTAATTGGATTGCAGAATTCAACATTGTAAAAAAATCGATTCCAAAAAACTGGATAAAGATGATTAAAACAGAAAATTCAGTCAAATGTACTGTAAATATTAAAAAAAATAAGATTATATGGAAAAATAATTATATTGAGAATTCATATTTATCGAATAAAATGCTATATAATTCACTGCTTTTTAACCAAATAGAGTCTTCTATAGGAGTTGATAAATGGGTAAAAATATTAGATATACAAGAAAAACCTTTCATGAAACCATTATACAAATTTATTTTTTCATATTTGGAAGAAAACAAACTGAAAATATTTAGATGGAAGTTAATACAATACATCATTCCTACAAAAAAATTATTATTTCAATGGAAAATTGTGAATAATAATCGATGTAACTTTTGTGGAAAGGAAGAAGACTATCTTCATTACTTTATTACATGTTCTTTTTTGAAAACGTTTTGGGAGAAAATATATAATCTTTTTAAAAGTAATAATTTAAAATTTACATTAAAGTTAAAACATTTTATATTTGGTTATAAGATATCTGATAATAATTATTATGGTGTTAATTATTTTATTACAATTCTTGGTTTTTCAATATATAAATCATATTATTTATCTGAACAGAAGACAAAAAATGTAAATGTTTATAAATTTTTTATATACGAATTAAATAAAAGAATTGATGAGATAAAAAATCATAGTATAAATAATAGTTTTTTGTATGCTATGAAAAAGAAAATAAATAGTTCTTAGATATTATTATTTCTATTCTTAAAATGTATATAAATTTGTACCAGCTGATTAATTCCCTGGATAATCAGTGGAGTGTAACAGGGTACATCAAGAGAAGCTTGGACTCTTGATTAAATTTGTAACAAGCAAGAATTCAGAATAAATAAAATTATTATGTTGTTAAAAAAAAAAAAAAAAAAAAACTAATACAATTTTAACTGCGGCTGAAAATTCGATTCCACATAAAATGATATGGATAAGAAAATCTGACCCTCCATGGATGAACGGACTGATACGTAAAACTATTCGTAAGCGACATCGCTTACACAGCAAGGTAAAACGAACAAACAGTGACTATGACTGGGTAAAGTATCGAAAAATACGAAATAAATGTGTAAATCTAGTTAAATCTGCTAAAGATAGATATGTTGAAATACAAACCTCATCTCTGGATTCACCTTCACTCAGCATACACAATTGGTGGAAACTTTTAAAAATGTTTCGGGAACAGCGTCTAACAAATCTGACTATACGCCACTAAATGTCGAAGGCGAAATTGTTGAAAACGATATTGACAAAGCAAATATTGTTAACACTTTCTTTTGTCGGCAATCGTGTATTGACGACTCAGAAGTTGACCTTCCTGAAGAATATGACAATATTCAAATTCCAAAATTAAATAATATTCATATTACAGAGCAAGCTATTAAGGATATACTGATTCAATTAAATATTTCAAAGGCATCCGGTCCAGATCTAATAAATCCCCGTCTACTGAAAGAAACTGCAAATACCCTCAAATATCCATTGTATAAATTATATAATAAGTCCCTGCAATTGGCTCAATTTCCTAACGTATGGAAGTTAGCTAATGTTATTCCAATTTTTAAAAATAAAGGTAAAAAAGATTGCTTATCTAATTATAGACCCATCTCTCTACTTTCTATAATTGGGAAAGTAATGGAAAAATGTATATTCAAATATATATACAACTTCTTAATTACATATCGTCTTATAACCAAATTCCAATCTGGGTTCCGCCGGGAGATTCGACTGTTAACCAATTATTATGTATTATTAATGACTTCGCCAAGGCTATAGATGAAGGAAAAGAAATCATAATAATTTTCTGTGACATAAGCAAAGCGTTTGATAGAGTCTGGCACAAGGGCCTTTTACATAAGCTAAAACAAATTGGAATCGATGGCCAGTTACTATGTTGGTTCGAAAGTTACTCATCCGAAAGACACCAACAGGTTGTAATTAGCGGTGCTACCTCGGAAACTAAAAGCACAAATGCTGGTGTACCAGAGGGTTCAATATTAGGTCATATATATTTTTTTTTAATATATATCAACGACATTGTCAATGATATCTCTTCTTATATTAAACTCTTTGCCGATGATACCTCACTTTATCTAATCGTTGATAATGATGAGTATCAAGCAGCTGAACAACTAAATAATGATATTGAAAAAATTCATCAGTGGTCCAAAAATTGGCTAGTAAAATTTAATCCAGAAAAAACATTATTATGACAATTTCAAAAAAAAATAAACAAACCCCATCACCCCCTGTCTATAGGAACAACGTTATAATTAAAGAAGTTGATACACACAAGCATCCGGGTGCAACAATCTCAGGAGACGGAAGTTGGAATGTGCATATTAATACCATTATGAATAAAGTTTCACAACGTTTATCTATGTTTCGCAAAGTAAAATTTAAATTAAAACGGCTTCATTTACAGACAATTTATTTTTCTTTTGTTAGACCAATTATGGAATACGCAGATATAATTCCCGAATATTTGAAACAGTCCTTAGAAAAGCTACAACTTGAAGCAGCGCGAATAGCTACCGGTGGAAATAAACTATCCTCTAAACAATTGTTGTACGAAGAAACTGGATGGGAAACTCTTCAGTCTCGACGAAATAAACATAAGCTCAACAAATTTCATGAAATGTTTCACAAAAATGCCCCAGATTATCTAAATTCATTAGTTCCTTTACCGATTGCTGAAAGACATAATTACAATACTAAGCAAACACATGACATTGTAAATATACACTGTACAACGTCGTACTATCAAAATTCGTTTTTGCCGTCATCGGTGAAACTTTGGAATAACCGTCCGCTCGAAGTGCGTAACAACCAATCCAAATATAGTTTTAAGCATTTCTTGAATAGAAACTTAGTTAAAATTCCGAAATATTACAACTTTGGTTGTAGAAAATCGCAAATATTATTGGCAAGGCTTCGTTTACATTCTAGCTTACTCAAGGATAATTTATTTAGGAAAAATATCATAGACTCGAATTTATGTACGTGTGGTGATGTAGAAAATACCAAGCATTACTTTCTTCGATGTCCAAATTATTCCAATACTAGAAATACTACTATTTTATTTTACTAGGTAACATAAATGTAAGAACCCTTCTTTTCGGCAACAAACTTCTTTCCGAAGATGAAAATATATAAAGGTATCCCAGTACATTCTACAAACAAAAAGATTCGATTGAATTGATAATTAACTTATGGTATCAATCCAGCAGAACCTGCATAATATTATATATATATATATGAAGATGTATTAATTGGTAATATCTATATCCCCCCTGGAAACTCTGTGTATAAAATACCAGATCCGATAAACGAACTTGAACAAGAATACCTAAAATTTTCAGCTAATTATAAGTATATTTTACTCACTGGTGACTTTAACAGTAGGACCAGTAATGACTTAGATTTTATTGAAGTCCTATACAGTAACCATGGCATTACTGGAAATACGATCTTTAATTATGCTAACTGTCTGAATCAGTTTAATATGACAAAAACTCGATGTAGCCAAGATAATGTAAACAATTCAAACGGGAACTTATTACTTGAATTATGTAGAAATAATAACTTGTTCATATTGAACGGAAGGGTTAATGGTGACAAAAAAGGTATGCTTACATGTAGACAAGCAAGTGTTGTAGATTATTTTATATGTACTTATGAACTTTTGTGTTATATTGTAAATATGCAAGTTTTAGATTTCTCAGCACTGTATTCAGATGTGCACTCCCCCTTGTCATTAACCATGAAATTGAATAATAACAGTACTAATATAAATGACCAAAGTAAAAACGAAACGGATAACAATTTCTGCAACGTAAAAAAAGTTAAAAGGTGGGACATTGAAAAAGAACCCGAATTTATTGACAAACTTGACAAAAATAAAATAGTTGAATTAGAATGTGAACTAGATAGGTTAAATGACAGTTTTTCTCAAGAATCTATTAACAAATGAGTAGAACGAGTTAATTCTATTATAGTAGACTCAGCGAAGAATGTGTTTGGTACGTATACGATTAAATCTAAAAATGGAACTAATAAAAAAGAAAATAAACCATGGTTCGATCAAAATTGTTGGGATCGTAGAAAGTGTTACCGGGTCGCCAAAAGAAGGTATACAAGTAATAAAACAGAAACTAAACGGGATCAGTATAAGAAGGCAGAAAGAGAGTATAAGAAACAGATGAATAAATCTATAAGAGAACACAGAAAAACATTTCGGAAAAAAATGAATAATTTAAAAAACAGTAACCCAAAAGAATTTTGGAAGATCCTTAATACAAAAAAGGAAAGAAACAAACCCTGTGTCCCCATGAATGTTTTATACGAATTCTTTAAAGATTTAAACTCCTCAGATGAAGAAGACGAGACTGTTCCTATTTCACCAGAATTACAGGAATTAAATGATATAATTAATGGCAGAATTACAGAAAATGAAATTTATAAATGCATAAAAAAAATAAAAAAATGGAAAGTCATGTGGTGATGATTTAATTATGAATGAGTATATTAAAAGTACAAGTGATATGTTTATGCCTGTATACGTAAAGTTATTTAATATAATCTTCGATTATGGTAATGTTCCAGAGTCCTGGTTGGTTGGAAATATTATTCCGTTTTACAAAAACAAGGAAGATAAAAAAGACCCTCAAAATTATAGGCCTATTACGATTCTTAGCTGTATGGGTAAATTGTTCACATCAGTTTTAAACCTTCGATCAAGCAACTTCTTAGAAAATTACTTACTACTGAACGAGAACCAGTTTGGTTTTAGAAAAGAATATTCAACTATTGATAGCATTTTTGCTTTGCATTTCATAACTGAACTTTTACGTTTGAAACGAAAAAAACTTTTCTGTGCCTTCATAGATTTTGCAAAGGCCTTTGACACTGTCTGGAGGCCTGGACTTTGGTCAAAATTACTAAAATACTCAGTCAACGGAAATATGTATAAGACTATTGTAAATATGTACAGCAATGTAAAATCTCGTGTTTTTAATGGTGAAGATTATTCAGAATTTTCCCCTTGTAATGTTGGTGTACGACAGGGAGAAAATTTGTACCTGTCCTTTTTTCATTGTATTTAAATGATTTAGATGAATTTTTTCAGGTTAACAATATAATTGGTTTGAAAAGTATATCTGATGAGATTGAAACAGAGTTAAATTATTATTTAAAACTATTTGTTATTCTATATTCTGATGAGTCACTAGAAGATTTACAAAAGCAGCTAGATTCTTTAAATGTGTATTGTAATATTTGGAAATTGAGGTAAAAGTAAAGTTGCCATTTTCTCATGTATAATAACACTGTTCTAGAAATTGTAAACGAATATACTTACCTTGGTATTTTAATCTCCAGAACAGGGAGTTTTTCAAAAGCAAAAAAAAAAGCTAATGTTAACAAGGCAACGAGGACTATGTATGATATTATCACGAAAGGTAGATTACATAACCTATCAATTGAATGCCAACTCGATCTATTCGATAAAATTGTCAAACCAGTTTTATTATATGGATGTGAAGTATGGGGAGTGGGAAATAACGACATTGTTGAAAGAGTTCATTTAAAGTTCTGTAAAATTATATTACATGTAAAAAAGAGTACCCCTGATTTTATGGTATACGGAGAACTTGGTAGATTTCCATTTGGCATATATGTTAAACTTAGGATTATTAATTATTGGGCTAAATTACTAACAGGAAAACAAGAAAAGATTCCTGCAATTTTGTACAATTTTTCACTCCTGAACTATGGAACTACCATACCTTGGTTAAAAAGTGTAAAATCTATATTAGACGAATGTGGTTTGTCATATGTTTGGAATAATCAATATTTTGTAAGTGCTACTTGGCTTTATAATACTGTTAAACAAATTCTTATCGATCAGTTCAAGCAAATTTGGCATTCTAATTTACAAAATTCACCAAAAGCACTAAATTATCGCATGTTTAAAGAAAAATTAGAAATGGAAAAATATTTTGAGAAGCTAGACGATAGAAACATTATAACACTTTGTAGATTAAGAACGACGAACCATACATTACCAATTGAAACGGGCAGGTGGCAAAACATTGCAAGAGAAAATATGAAATGTTTATTGTGTAATTCTGGTGATACTGGAGACGAGTTTCACTACATATTTTCATGTTCAAAATTCGATGACAACCGCAATCTACTTATTAGGAAAAAATTTAGAAATAGACCAAACTCATTAAAATTCAGTTCACTTATGAATAGTAATAACTCATCTGATATGAATAATTTGTGCAAATTTATTAGAATAGTGAATCAAATGTTGGACTTTCCTGTGTAATATTTATTTATTTATTTATTTATTTATTTATTTATTTATTTATTTTTTTTTTTTTATTTTTTTATTTTTTGTCTGTAGCTTTGTGAATTGTATTACAAAGCTCTTCAGTCTTACTTTTTGTTCATTTTGTTTTTGTATATGTAATTTGTGTATTTCTCTATACCATTGTAAATTGGATTATGAGAATAAAGATATATACTCAAGGATCATTTATTTAGGAAAAATATCATAGACTCGAATTTATGCACGTGTGGTGATGTAGAAAATACCGAGCATTACTTTCTTCGATGTCCAAATTATTCCAATACTAGAAATACTACTATTTTTTTTTACTAGGTAACATAAATGTAAGAACCCTTCTTTTCGGCAACAATCTTCTTTCCGAAGATGAAAATAGAGCTATCTTTATAAAGGTATCCCAGTACATTCTACAAACAAAAAGATTCGATTGAATTGATAATTAACTTATGGTATCAATCCAGCAGAACCTGCATAATATTTTTTGGTTTCTCGACACATTCCGACTTGGCAGATTCCTATTTATTTTACAGATATATATACCTTTACACATGTATCACTGTTGACTACTTAATGCAACAATATTCATTAGATAGGGAGACGAATTTACATAAGTTTGAATAACTTGTTTCTGAATCCCTTTGATATATATACTTTGTATTTACTATGCTGATTATCTTATGTTTGTAACTATGTCTTTATTTCATTCAAATAAATATTGTTTAAACTAAACTAAAATATTTCTCCATTGTAGAAAGAGATTAGTAAATACTACAAATAAACTAAGAAATTCATTACCTTTGAATTTTTCGCTAATTCTCGAATCCATCCCTGTTGTATAATTCTTGATCATATTTTCGATCGCTGCAGCCATTGCTGTTTCGATGCCTTTGTTTATTTCCTGTTGTATGTAGGTTTCAAGAAATTTGTTCATTTCAGTGACATCAAGATCAGCTCTCAATGTCGCTTTCATACTGTCTAACAACGGCATGGAAATAATATTTTTATGACTACAATCCTCCCCATTTCTACAAGACTTGTCATCTAATTGTGACGACACTATCGCACAAAACAATAGCAAAATCCAAGCTGAGCAACACATTTTAGCAAAACTAGATGTTCAAATAATACCGATTCGAAAGAATATATTCCTCATGCAACTGCGTCGTCAATTTATATCTGCAAAACGTGATAGTCTGTGTTTTTTGCACCAGGAAACGTTGAATGCGTGTGGTGCTGATGACGTTAAGGAAATTCTCCTCTAAATTGCAAGTAAACACATTAGCTTTAATGTCTACGCTAATGTGTTTTCTATTATATAAAATTATACTTATGTACGAATAAATCAAAGCTGTTTACAAATGGATGATATAATTCTGTTCATTATAAAATATACCTCACATAATTTGGCATCTAAGAGGATGTTTGAGAGTGGAAAAATAATGTCATTATTTTATGTAAATTTAGAACCACTCATCATAGATTATCGATTGAACTTGGAAGGTGGCAAAATATTGAAAGAAACAATAGGATATGTCTCCTCTATAAAGACATTGGAGATGAATTTCATTATATTTTACAATGTCGATACTTTCAGCAAAATCGTAAGCACCTCATCCCAAGTTACTTTAGAAATAGGCCAAATGTTCTTAAACTTAAAGATATTTTGTCCGTAACGAACAAATCAGATCTTTTGAAGTTATGTAAAATGATAAAAGTCATAAATGAACGTGTGTGCTCCGGGCTAAGTCCATGTGTCCATTTCTGTTTCTCTGTAATTGTAATTGTACATGTATATATTTGTCAATAGTTTTGTAATTATCTATACCTATGTATTGCAATGGTTTATTGAGAAATAAAGATATATATACATTCAATCTAGAGGCAGTGAGTGAGTGGCTGAGTGATCAGCTATTAGTATTCGAGATAACACATTACTTCTCGATGAAATTAATGTTTTATACACATTGGGTTGGATTTTCATACTGCTAGCTCACTGAAACAACTGTCCAGTTGTCCTCACATAGCTCCACTTACATACAATATACTGACTATGAACACTAGTTTATTTCTCCTCCTTTTAATAGGTATGTCTTGCAGAGGAGTAGCAAATACCAATTTCATAATAATAAAAATGATCCGATTTATCGCACTCGATGGCAGCACGCTAACCATTACACAACCGAAGCACAGAATGTAAAAGTAGCTGGGAAAATGTGATAATATAAATTATCCAGTAAGTAGTACCTTACAGATACGGATCAAATGTCATATATAGTATATCATTGATATGTAATATTGAACTGCGTTCTTGTTCCAACACGTTTTGATTGATTGATTGATTGATTGTATAAATATATTTATAATATATAGTATTTCATGACCATTTTCAACGTTTTTATTTGTTTTTCTAACATTTTTTTTTATTGATTACCTATATCGTGGCGGTCAGTTTTATTGAAGGAAGAAACCAGAGTACCCGGAAAAACCTACAGTCCTGTTGCAAGTCATTGCTAAGCTTGATCACATAATGTTGTATCGAGTACACCTCGCCATGTGCGGGATTCGAGCTCACAACGTTAGTGGTGATAGGCACTGATTGCATAGGTAGTTGTGAATCCAACTACCGTACGATCACGACCACCCCTTGTTGTACTAGACCAACACCTTAGTTGGGTTTTATAATTCCAACTACAGTAACTGAAACTTGGGAGTGAAACAACAGCCCACGGGAAAACATGTCGCTCCACCCGAAAATGTTATACCGATTCCAAGAAAGCTAGTCATTGGTCTTAATTAATTCCTCAGAAAAAACAACAAATGCCATTTTTTAGTCATTTGTTTGACCCGACCTGGTCTCGAACAAACGATCTATGCACTGTGTCCAAGTCCAAAGCTTGAAGTCACAGACACTATCAGGCCATGATGCATTATTAGTACACAAGTTGACTAATGTGTCTATTAGTACACAAGCTGACTAATGTGTCTATTGGTACACAAGCTGACTAATGTGGCTGTTAGTACACAAGCTGACTAATATGTCTATTAGTACACAAGCTGACTAATGTGTCTATTAGTACACAAGCTGACTAATGTGTCTGTTAGTACACAAGCTGACTAATGTGTCTATTAGTTCACAAGCTGACTAATGTGTCTATTAGTACACAAGCTGACTAATGTGTCTATTAGTACACAAGCTGACTAATGTGTCTATTAGT